>NW_026468686.1:0-10156 GCF_026875155.1 Cherax quadricarinatus | reverse complement strand
CCGCTGCCCCATAGTTACAAAAACCTGAGTTCTATAACCATGCAATGTGACGCACGATGGTATCGGCCTCCTCAGGGTCATTTTTAGTGTGGAGGATCCTTCCGGCAGCCCCTCGTAGGGGCCGTCCCTCCACATTCCTATGCTCGCTGAGTGTACAGTCCCATAACCACTGAACACACCCTGTAGGCTGTATGCTGTCGCTTCAAAAGGTACATTCCGTTCCTTCACCTAAGTAAAATACTTAGAAACATCATGCAAGCATACTTTCACTGCCGAATTGACGCTCATCCTCCTTTCTTGAAATTCGTCAGCGATGCTGGAGTAGAAGTCGGCCCTCATGAACTTCACGAAGACCCTTGACATACCATTTAGCGCCACACCGTACAACTCTTCATTGGGGATGCAATAAACGTCACTGATAATGCTTGGCAGGAGAACGTTCATCGTGGCGCTGCTTAAAGATCCCCTGATCAGCTCGATGCAGACAGTATTTATGAGCCGGCTCATTCGGTCCGCCATCTTGGTGCTAATGCTATGTTTTCCTCACCAGGTGGCGTGCAAGAGAAACTGTAGAAGCATCCTCTCTCCCCGCAGGTCGAGAGACGAATGTCTATATAAATGCGGTTCTTGAGTGAGTTAGACTACAGATTATTGACTCACCATATATTAACTGATGATGGTGTTCCATTAACAATGTTAAATGTCATTATTGGTTCTTTCATTTCGTTATAAATTCCAAGTGGCTCCGTAGATTATCGATATGAAGCAAAATTATACATTCCACTCAACCTCAAAATTAGCAAGTATTTCTCCAGTAAATTTAACATTAATTCAATATACCTTCGTGAAATTAATTCCATTTGTGGATTTCTGGAAATGTGGATGTGCATAATAAAGCGGCTGTGTTTCACCCCTAACACCTACCTGGTTTACTCTGGCGACAACGATGACGACGAACATCCAGAGGAGAATCAAGCAAACTATAGTCTTCATGTCGCTGGTGCTGCTCTTGTTACACCTTCCAGCAGTTGATAATAAAAACTTTAGACTTCTGTAGCAGTAGTGGAAAACATAAATTGTTTGCAGTCTTCTTGGTTATACAAACGAGTCGAATGATGAAGCAGAGTCGATGAATTACTGGAAGTTTGCAGCGACAGCATATAAGCTTTCGTAACAACTAACAGGAGGTTGATGGTTACGTGTCTCTTTATAGATAAATCTGAGCGATTGTTGAAATGAAATATGAAGCATGAATCAATACACCTCGTTTATTCTCTCGTATTGTATGCCAATTAAGATATAATTTAAATCACCGAACAATATCCATTGTCCCAGTTCCATTGTCTACACGACTATTTACTTCAATCATGTATATACTGGTTCACTTCAACATTGTTTCAAAAATAGCCTATTGTCACAAGTGACAAGCTGTTATTTAGATCCAGAAATAGAACATTTTTCCTCGAATATTTAGGTACACTATGAGTGACACCTGAGTGTGAGTCATAAATTATTTTCGATGAAAATTTCTTGCTACACGAAGCCTATATTTGCTATTGTTATCTGCTAGGGAACACTCATTGTTAAACCTCCACATCACAGTACCAACACGATAACAGACGTACATTCTCTGTAATTATAGCAGCAGCAACAATAGCAACAGCAGCACCAACAGCAGAGGCAACAGCAGCACCAACAGCAGAGGCAACAGCAGCACCAACAGCAGAGGCAACAGCAGCATCAACAGCAGAGGCAACAGCAGCACCAACAGCAGAGGCAACAGCAGCATCAAAACAGTAGCTGAATCAGCAGCAGTACAACAGGGTAAGTAATATCAGCAATTAATATAATGCTTAAAAAATATAAAAGCAACAAAGCAGCTGCTGCTACAGAAACATGACAACAAAGTATGAGCAGCAGAAGAGCAGTCAAAGCAAAAACAGCCGCAACACAAATGAATTGCAGAAGTAAGAAGCACAGCGAAATGAAAAAATGTCAGATCGCCATATAGCTGTTGCGTCAGCGAAAGCAGCAGTGTCAGCACCAGAAACCAGCACAACAAAAACACAGTACATGGAACACACAGCATCATCAAAACGAAGTATCCGGAACCACATGAAGCAGCAATAATACAGAAGCAGTAGACAATATCGTAGAGGTAACAACATAGTTGCAGCAACAACACAGTAGATGCAACAACACAGTAGCAGCAACAACATACTAACAACAACAACACAGTAGCAGCAGCAACACAGTAGAAGCAACAACACAGAGCAAGCAACTACTAGAAGCAGCAACACACAGAACAGCAACAAATACAGAAAGCAACACCCAGTAGCAGCAACAACACAGTACAGCAACAACAAAGTACAGCAACATCATAGTAGACACAACACAGTAGCAGTAACAACATTGTAGCAGTAACAACATTGTAGCAGCAACAACACAGTAGCAGCAACAACATAGTAGACACAACACATAGGCAGTAACAACATACAACAGCAACAACCATAGTATCATAACAACAAGTAGAAGCAACAACATAGTAACAGCAACCACAACTCAGTAACACCAACAACACATAGCAGCAACAACACAGTAGAAGCAACAGCACAGTACACAGCAACCACCGTAACGAACAACATAGTAGCAGCAAACAACACAGTAAGCACCAACAACACAGTAGCAGTAAACAACACAGTAAATGCAAACAACTCAGTAGCAGACAACAACATACTACAACAGACAACACAGTAACACAAAGCAACAACAGTAGAAGCAACAACACAGTAAGCAGCAACTACATAGTACAGAAACATTATACAGCAACAACTAAACATCAGTAGCAGCAGCAACACAGTAGATACAACAACACAGTAGCAGCAACTACATAGTAGCAGCAACAACATAGTAGCAGCAACAACACAGTATCAGCAACAACATAGTAGCAGAAACAACATAGTAGCAGTAACAGCATAGTAGCTGCAACAACACAGTAGCAGTAGCAATACAATAGCAGCAACAACATAGTAGCAGCAGCATAGCATAGCAGCAGCCACAACTCAGAAACAAGCAACAACATAAAAGTAACAGCAACAACCCAGTACGGGCAGACAAAACCGTACAGCAACACATAGTAGCAGCAACAACATAGTAGCAGCAACAACATAGTAGCACCAACAACACAGTAGCAGCAACAACATAGTAGCAGCAACAACAATAGTAGCAAACACCAACAAACAGTAGCACAGCAACAACAAAATTAGCACCAACATAACACAGTATCAGCAACAACATAAGTAGCAGCAACACACAGTAGCAGCAAACAACACAGTAGCACAACAACACAGTAGAAGCAACAACATAGTAGCGCAGCAACAAACAATAGTAGCAACCAACAACACAGTAGCAGCAACAACATAGTAGCAGCAAGAACATAGTAGCACCAACAACACAGTAGCAGCAACAACATAGTAGCAGCAACAACATAGTAGCACCAACAACACAGTAGCAGCAACAATGACATAGTAGCAGCAACAACAAAGTTAGCCCAACAACCCAGTAGCAGCAACAACATATTAGCACCAACAACACAGTAGCAGCAACAACATAGTAGCAGCAACAACACAGTAGCAGCAACAACACAGTAGCAGCAACAACACAGTAGAAGCAACAACATAGTAGCAACAACACAGTAGCAGCCACAACAAAGTAGCAGTAACAACATATTAGCAGCAACGACACAGTAACAGTATCAACATAGTAGCAGCAACAACATAGTAGCACCAACAACACAGTAGCAGCAACAACATAGTAGCAGCAACAACATAGTAGCACCAACAACACAGTAGCAGCAACAACATAGTAGCAGCAACAACATTGTAGCACCAACAACACAGTAGCAGCAACAACATATTAGCACCAACAACACAGTAGCAGCACAGCAACAACCCTAGTAGCAAGCAACAACACAGTAACAGCAACAACACAGTAGCACCAACAACACAGTAGCAGCAACAACATAGTAGCAGCAACAACACAGTAGCAGCAACAACACAGTAGCACCAACAACACAGTAGCAGCAACAACATAGTAGCAGCAACAACACAGTAGCAGCAACAACACAGTAGCAGCAACAACACAGTAGCAGCAACAACATAGTAGCAGCAACAACACAGTAGCAACAACAACACAGTAGCAGCAACAACATAGTAGCAACAACACAGTAGCAGCCACAACAAAGTAGCAGTAACAACATATTAGCAGCAACGACACAGTAACAGTATCAACATAGTAGCAGCAACAACATAGTAGCAGCAACAACACAGTAGCAGCAACAACACAGTAGCACCAACAACACAGTAGCAGCAACAACATAGTAGCAGCAACAACACAGTAGCACCAACAACACAGTAGCACCAACAACACAGTAGCAGCAACAACATAGTAGCAGCAACAACACAGTAGCAGCAACAACACAGTAGCAGCAACAACATAGTAGCAACAACACAGTAGCAGCCACAACAAAGTAGCAGTAACAACATATTAGCAGCAACGACACAGTAACAGTATCAACATAGTAGCAGCAACAACATAGTAGCACCAACAACACAGTAGCAGCAACAACATAGTAGCAGCCACAACACAGTAACAGTAGCAACATATTAGCAGCCACAGCACAGTAGCAGCAACAAAAGAGTAGCAGCCACAACACAGTAGCAGCAACAACACAGTAGCTGCAACAACATAGTAGCCACAAGACAGTAGCAGCAACAACATAGGTGCAGCTACAACACAGTAGCATCAACAACACTGTAGCAGCCACATCACAGTAGCAGCAACATGGAAGCACCAACATAGTAGCAGCCACAACACAGTTGCACTAACAATACAGTAGCAGTAACAACATAGTAGCAGCCACAACACAGTAGCAGCAACAACACAGTAGCAGCAACATGGAAGCACCAACATAGTAGCAGCCACATCACAGTAGCAGCAACATGGAAGCACCAACATAGTAGCAGCCACAACACAGTAGCAGCAACAACTCAGTAGCAGCAGCATCACAGTATGTATGCCGTTTCCATTCTGACGTGAAGTTCACGCAGCTAACTCTCTAAACCATCAATTATAAGGAGCAACAAACCGACATCGGTTCTCTTGCTTAAAGAGGCAGCAGCAGCAACAACACAGTAGCAGCCACTAACATACAGTAGCAGCAACAACACAGTAGCAGCAACAACTCAGTAGCAGCAGCATCCACATAGCAGCCAACATGGAAGCACCACATAGTATCACCACAACAACTGTTGCACTAACAATACAGTAGCAGGTTACCAAACATATAAGCCACAACACAGGTAGCAGCAACAAAAACTCAGTAGCAGCAGCATCACAGAAAGTGTGCCGTTTCCCTCTGACGTGGAAGTTCAACGCATCTAAACTCTCTAACCATCAATTATAAGGAGCAACAAACCGACATCGGTTCTCTTGCTTAAAGAGGCAGCAGCAGCAACAACACAGTAGCAGCAACAACATAATAGCAGCCACAGCACAGCAGCAGCAACAACATAGTAGCAGCAATAACATAGTAGCAGCAATAACATAGTAGCAGTTACAACGCAGATACCTAAAATGGCTAAGGCTACTATCCATTCAAAAAGGTAGATTAAATTACAATCTTGGGCTGTCAGCTATCAGTTTAAGAACAATAATACGAAGAGAGCTTGAACTGCAAGAGGAGCCACATGTCTATGGCGTATCAATCAAAAATAGCAGATTCTTTGATGTCACTACCGCCTGGCTCACTCAGAAATGTTCAAGACAATGCAAAGTATTTATTCCACAGTGGTATATTACAAACAATTCTGGAAAAAAATACACTGACATTGTTCACTGTAAGGCATTACGGCTGTGTTTTTGCGTGGCGTGCGTGTGTTGTGTGGTTGTGTGTGTGTGGTGTGTGTGTGTGTGTGTGTGTGTGTGTATGTTTGTACTCTGCTAGTTGCGTACTCACCTGGTTGTGGTTGCAGGGGTCGATTCACACCTCTTGGCCCCGCCTCTTCACTGGCCGCTACTGGGCCACACTTGTTGTCTGGTCCCACGGCTTTTGAGGTATCAAGTTCACCTAGCAGCTTCTTCACCTCCTTGTTTGTGTGTATTTCATTCAGCACTTGTAGGAGTATCCCATGTTGGTGTACCTCCCTATTCTGACTTTCTGGGGTCCTTCCTGTCTTCACTGTAAATACTTCTTTAAATCTCATGTTGAGCTTCTCTCATACCTCTTGGTAGTTTCTTGTGAACTCCCAACCTGCCTTCCTCAGCCTGATTACCTGGTCCTTTACTGTTGTTTTCCTTCTGATTTAACTATACACCAGCTTCGTGTCAGACTTGACTTTCGATGCTATGTCATTTTCACATTGTCGCTGAGCCTCCCTTCTTATCTCTTCATATTCGGTTCTAGCTCTTGAGCTAATCTCTTTATTTTCCTGGGTCCTTTGTCTTCTGTACTTTTTTCATTATCGAGTGCACTTAGTTTTTGTCTCCCTACACTTTTGGGTGAACCAAGGACTCGTTCTGGTCTTCCCATTATTTCTGTTTCCCTTGGAATAAACCACCCTCTCTTCCTTCATATTAGTTTTCCATATAATTCCATCATCATTTTCTTTTACTAGTTTTTCCTGCCAATTCTTTCTTCCCACTGAACGCCTTGCAGAAGGTCCACGAGCCTGTGTATCCCCCTCCCCTTTTGTAGTTTTTTTTCCCATCCTATTCCTGCTACCCTCTCCACTTGTAACACGACTATGTAATCAAACCACAAAACCACATGATCACTAGCACCAATTGGCCTTTCATACGTGATATCATCGATGTCTGAACTACTCAAGGTGAATACTAGGTCCAGGCTTGCTGGATCATCCTCACCTCTTTCTCTGGTAGTGTCTCTAATATGTTGATGCTTGAGATTTTCCAGTACTACATCCATCATCTTGGCTCTTCATGTGTCAGAACCTCCATGGGGTTCCAGGTTTTCTCAGTCAATCTCCTTGTGACTGAAATCACCCATAGCTAGCAACTTTGCTCTACCCATGTGAGCTCTCCTGGCGACCTCGGCTAGTGTGTCTACCGTTGCTCTGTTGCTCTCTTCATATTCTTCTCTTGACCTCCTGTAGTTCTGTGGTGGGTTGTACATTACTGCAATTACCCTTTATATGCCTTAGACTGGATTGTTTACACTATGTAGTCCCTTTTGCCCATTCCATCCATTCTTTCCATTACTTCAAATCCCCATTGGTTTTTAATGAGCAGTACAATTCCTTCTCCCCCTCTGCTCCCCTTATCTTTCCTCAGGATTTGATAACCAGGTGGAAAGATTGCATCTGTTATCATCCTGGTGAGTTTCATGTCTGTGAGTGCTATAATGTCCGAGGATGTCTCCTTGATTCTTTCATGCCACTCCTCACATTCACTTTTTATTCCATCTGCATTTGTATACCAAACCTTCAACTTTTCCAAAACTGTGATTTGGGTGGTATGTTGGGGTTGGGGAAGTGGGAGACCTGATGAGGAACTATGGGTGGTTCCTGTGGAGGTGGGTTTGTGATGAGGTGGGTGGGGGTACTGGGCATGGCACATGCATTTTGTGTTTGAATGTTTGGTTGCATTGGGCTTGTCCTGGTTGTGGGGTTTCTGTTGTGGGGTTGTGAGGGAGGTTGTATTTGATTTTAATCCTGAGTCTGGGTTCTCTTCTCCATCTCCATCTTCACCTCTCTTCCCTCCTTTTGTCTTTGTACCCTCTATTTCGGTTTCTGCCCTTCTTCTGATGTTCTGTCGTGGTCAAGATACACCCTCCGGTAAGCCAACATATCCCTTAGTCTTGCTTTCTCTTGCAGGATCCTGTTTTGAGCTGCTGCTGCTTTGAAAATTATTTGACCGGCCAGTGTTTTCCTTTTGCATACCCCTCTATTCTCAGAAAATTTGCTAGATTGGTTCTTTGATTTTCCCCTATGTGGTGGTGTTTTTACTCCCTTTTGTGGTGGGCAGGGTCTAGACTCACTCCACCCCCACCTTTCACTATGCTACGGGGGTCCTCTCCCTGCTCCATGAGCTTTTCATCCTTTTTTTTAATACTATGTATGGTTTCTGCCTCCCACATATGCACCGACCTTCCACATCCTGGATTTCTTAACTAAAGTAATATTCCTAAACACCCCTTTGATCATTGATCTTCAACTTCCAATTGTGACCCCTTCTTTCTTGCCCCATCTCGGGAATTTCTGTCTTGGCTACCTAATCTATTCCTCGAATATTTTTTGTCGTTATCAATCTCAATTTAACCCTCCTGCCTCCCAGTGTCGTCAGGCCCATTTCCCCTTAAACCCTTTCTTCACAGGGCTTCCCCTTAACTCCGGAAACTTTTTTTTTGCCCAAACCTTGTACGTCTAATTTCTTTGTGCTTACCAGGTGTGGGTTCCCAAAATGGTGCTGCATATCCAGTATGGGCCAACAAAATGGTGTAAGGGTTTGAACAAATTTCCCACTGAGGGATCAGAACACTATTCTCGGTTTGCCACCCCCACATGTTGCAGCAGTTTTCAGGTTTTAGTGTGCTTTCGGAGCTACTTGGTATTATTCACCCAATTCTTTCTCCTTGAGTGAAGTTTGCAGTCTTTGGCCACCTAGGCTATTCTCTGTCTGTGATCTTCTTTGCCTTTCCCAGATCTTCATGACTTTGAATTTGGTGGGATTAAATTCGAGAATCCAGTTGCTGAACCACATGTTCAGTCTGTCCTAGTCTCTTTGTAGTCCTTCCTCATCCTCATCTGATTTAATATCCACAAATGTTTATTGTTAAAGCTTTACATAAACGTTAAAAATATTCTACAAGACATAACGCAACACAGGGCCGGATTTAGGGGAGGGGCCCCAGGGTCCGGGCCCCGGGCCTCAACCGGAAGGGGACCTCACCATATGATGAAAAATATTATGACACACATTATACTGAGAATAGATGGCAAAAGGAAAAAAATGTATGCAAGAGTTTGAATTGCGGTAGGATTGTTATGTTGAGTCATATGATCACTGATGTTATATCATTGGTGCGAGAGCGTCGTCTGCTGCATGTCATGAGGATGACTCCAGCACATCTTCATCCTGGGTGTGAAGGGTGCTGCAGTATGAATGACTTCTTGATTGTGGTCAGTATGTGAACAACAGTGTGGCAGTGAGAACCAGTTATGAACGCGAATGAAACAAGGGCGGCTTGTGAACCTGATGGTCATAAGCATAGAATATGACATCTTGGGCTCGTTGGATTTTGATGGAGACATCAGAGACTTTTCCATCAGAAAAGCACGGAATGTACCTGGCTTATATTTTATCTGACTGAAGATAACTCCTCATAAGTCTTTACATTACTTTTGAGTTACACTTGAAAATGAACCGAAAAGGTGCTAAAATAGTCTATAAAACCAATTTATTGTTTCAATTCTTCATCTTAAGAGGATGGTACGTATATTGAGAATGGTGAAAGTTTTCCAAGGAGAAACTTAAAAGTCTTCTACACAACTCGCTTTGTGGAGATTATTTCCGCGCTCTACAACTCGCCTTGTGGGGGAGACTATTTCCGTGTTCTACAACTCTGTGGAAACGAATAAAAACTTTTACCCACATTCATGTTAAACTGCTGGTCATGGAGTTTCATAACATTATTTCTTGTATCTGGATCATTTTGCACTTCAGCGAGATACTCATGCTTAAGTATGACAGCTGCTGCTTCCTCTGCTTTCTTCTCCTGGTGCTGCCGCTGCTGCCGCTGCTGCTGCTTCTGCAGCAATCAAAATTAACTAATGGTGCCCCACCAAGCTGGGCCTCGGACCTCCACAACCTAAATCTGGCACTGGCGCAACACCGAGTATAAGCTTGAGAATTTGATGGCTTTAATATATAATGAAAACCTCTCTCATCTCCCACAAGCTTTTGACAACTTTAAAGTAGAGTAATGGAAAACAAAAATTAATTAGCGACATAAGCAAATTTGCTGATGACACCAAAATAGGCCGTCCAAATTCATTCTAATGAGGACACTAGATCACTCCAGAATGATTTGAATAGACTGATGCAGTGGTCGGAGAAGTGGCAGATGCAGTTTAATATT
>NW_026468685.1:0-11265 GCF_026875155.1 Cherax quadricarinatus | reverse complement strand
GATTCAGTATTGGTATACGGATTCATTTTTTAAGATGAGTTAAGAACTAGTTAATATTTTGTTATGGTAAATGGTGTGCGAGTGTAAGTGTGAACCCCCAGGTGGTATTTGTGAAGTTAGTTGACGGGGTGTATCAGGGAGATAAGATGTTTTTTTATGGTGTTTTGAGGTGATGAAGTTGTCTGCAGTTCTAGAGTTTCAGGTAGGGTATTCCAGATTTTAGGGCCTTTGACATACATTGAATTTTTGTAAAGGTTTAGTCGGACACGGGGAATGTCGTAGAGATGTTTGTTTTGGTGTATGCCTTGGGTTCTGTCAAAAAACTATCAAGAAAGCGTTTAAGGTCAAGGTTGATATTAGAGTTTAAGGCCTGTAGATATAGATTGCACAGTAGTAAGTGTGGATGTACTGAACTGGGAGTAAGTTTAGATCTTTGAAGAGTTGGGGGGTGTGCTCCCGGGGATGGGATTTAGTGATTTTCTTACTGCAGCTTTTTGTTGGGTTATTATTGGCTTTAGGTGTGTTGCTGCAGTTGATCCCCAAGCACAAATGCATAGGTGAGGTATGGATAAATAAGTGAGTGGTATAGTGTGAGAAGGGGATTTTGCGGCACGTATTTTATCGTATCTTGGAGAGGATCCCAACCCGTTTTGGATATTTTTTGGCTATATGCTGGATTTGGGTGCTGAAATTCAGGTTATTGTCAAGGTATAAGCCTAAGAATTTTCCCCCATTATTTCTGGTAATTAGAGTGTTGTCAATTTTAAATGTTATTTGTGCATCTCCTGCTCTGTACCAAACATAATATAGTAATTTTTTTGTCAGTGTTAAGCTTTAAGTTTGTTGGTGTCATCCAAGTCGATATTTTAATCAGCTCCTCATTCAAAATGGTGTTAAGGGTGGCAAGATTAGGGTGAGAGATGAACATAAGTCGTGTCATCAGCAAAGAGAATGGGTTTTAGGTGTTGGGATACGTTTGGTAGGTCATTGATGTATATGAGGAAGAGCAGGGGACCCAAAGGACACTTCCTGCGGAACTCCAGTATCAAGTGGCCGTGTTGCGATGCTGTGTCTTTAATGGTGACGTAAATGATACCTATTAGAAATGTAAGATTTGAAAAAAGCAAGCGCATGGCCCCTTTTTTAAACCCTAGTGGTCAAGTTTGGGAGTAGGATGTCGTGGTTTACTGTTTTCAAAAGCTTTTCTTAGGTCAATAAAAATTCCTAGTGGATATTCCTTATTTTCCAGTGCTGTGTAAAGCAGATCTAGCATTTTTATGATTGCATCATTAGTGCTTTTATTTTTCCTGAATCCAAACTGGGAGGGGTTGAGTATGTTTTGAGCCGTTATAAATGAATACAGTCTCCTGTGCACAAGTTTCTCAAAGATTTTGGATAGGCAATGGTAAGTTAGATATTGGCCTATAGTTGTTTATGTCTGTAGGTCACCACCTTTATGTATTGGTGTAACCCTTGCCATCTTGAGTAGTTTCGGGAAGGTGCTTGTCTCTATTGACTTGTTAAAAAGTAATGAAATAGCATGCGAAGGACATGGGCCGCTCGCTTGTACAGTAAAGGTGGGACATTTAGACAGATTCCCCGAGTTATTTTTAAGTGACTTTATGATCTCAATGGGCTTCAGTGGGCTCAGTTGGTGCAAGTAGAAGGAATTTTGGGAAATTTCCATCTAGGTAGTCCCCGGCATGGGCATTGGTATGTGGGATTTTTACTGGCGAGGTTAGATCCTATGTTTGAGAAGAAGTCGTTTATCTTGTTAGCTGTGTCAGTGGGATGTAGTGGTGTTTCGTTGGGTTTGTTAGGACATATTCTTGGTTTTTCTCATTTTGTGGGCCCCTAGAATCTGAGAGAGTTTTTTCCGGTTTTTTTTATATCCCCTTAGGGAGTGAATCTCGGGGTTTGTTATTTTGTTTGGCTTTTTTTATACTTTAGTGAGAGTTGATGAATAGTGTTTGAGAATATTTTTGTGTATTAACCCCTGTCTATATTGTTTTTCTTTTGGGTGTTTTTGTCAATGGATTTCAGAATGGTGTGGTTAGCCATGGGCAAAAAGCCTTTTGTTTGTGATCTGTTTTGTTTTTATAGGACAATTTTTGTTGATGTCAAAGAAATTTGTTAAAAAAAGATGTTGTCCAGTCTCAATACCATTGGCCTTGGAGAATTCTGTAGGCCATCAACGTTTTTGGTCAGCTGTGAATTTTTTCTGAGGCCTCGCAGGGAGTCAAAATGGACTTTGTTGTATTCAATGGTGGTTTAAAAGTTTGTCAGGAGGAAGGTAGGGTAGTGGTCTGTAGTGTACAGTGATTATCCCTGTTTAAGGGGGGCTAGTTTATTGGCCCATTGTGGTCTTTATGGTTGCACTTTTCATTTGACCCTGGTTGGTTTAGTTATTTGTTGTTGAGAGTGTGTTGTTATATTTTTGTGAAATCATTTAAGGTGATCATTAGTAAGCAAGGTTGTTTTAAAGTTCCAGCAAAGGGAAAAGGTGGTGCTTTTCTTTTGTCGTTTGTTATTAGTGACTTAATTTTCACTGAAATTTGGGTGTTTGTGTGAGGTTCCGGTAAATGGCCCAATTGTTATAGGGTTTAAGGTTTTTTTACAGTAAAATTGCAAAATGTATTCCCCATATTCATCACTAAACCCAGTGGTGCAAAGACAAGAAAAATTGGGTTAGAGAAAATTAGATTGCAATACCACCCCAATTTGGGTTTTTTCTGCAGTTGGGGGGGGAATTGCTGTGTTGATTTACGCAATTTCTAGCAACCTTTTGAATATTCATTAATAACCTGCTGGTGGTCCCAAACGAAACCTTTTTGAAACCAGCCCAGGGTTGGGCCCAGTAAGGGTTCGGACAGTAAAGGGGTTGGCCAGTCTATCTGATTGTCAGGGGGTATTTATTTAAACCTATGGTGGGTGATTTGAGCTAAACTGAAGGATCTACGGGAAAATTATCTCCCGAGTAATATGTGATTTGTTTGTACAAAAGTATAACTTGCGTGTTGAAGGCCGGTGACTGTGGCACTCCTACAATGAGAAGGGTCGGCCTCCCCCTTTGTTTTCAATCGCTGTATCGGTAAACACAAGGGGGGAAAAAGCTCACGGGAAAAAATGTTTTAAATGCAAGGGTATGCATATACAGATTATCCCCAAATATTTTTGTGAACAGCAGAGTTCCCACAGAACGGGAAAAGTCAAAAAAAGCAAGCATTAAATGTGAGAGAAAAAGTTTAAAAGAAAAGGCCCCCCGATAGCTCGAGTTGAGTTATTAAAAAAATTACACAAATCAATGTGCTAACACTTTTTGATAAATTTCTCACAAAGGCCCTTCTAAAAAGTCAGGTTGCAGAAACGAATAAACAACCCTATCCCAAAAAATACAGTTAGTATGTGGTTTTTTCCAAAATTCGGTAAAACAGACATTGACCTAGAAAAACATGTTGGTCTGGGAAACGGGAAAAAGACAGTAGAAGCTGGGGTTTAGTAGATGATTTGCTAAGTCTGTGCAGTCCAGGGTTAAAAAAAACGTTGCGCATGAAAGCGTAAGGTCAAGTTACCCTGTCCTGACATACAGACGGACCAATTAGTCCAAATTTATTTAATCTTTGGAAGTGTTTATTTTCACTTTTTTTGTGCAAAAATATGTAAGTAAAATGATTTTCACTTGCTGAAAACAGCAGGAGGCCACATGTATTTGGTCCCATTCCCTCTCAAAGGGGGAAAAGAAGTGATATTGATTCGTGGAAAATGTATATTTTACGGAATAACCCGTGATCATGTACCACAGCAAAATTATCTTAGGAAAAAAAAAATGAATAAACCCAGTTGATAAGTTGTGGGTTTAGATGCGTAGGTATTGTGTAAAAAAAACCAACCCCACAAGAGTCTCAGACTTATAACCAATTTTTGACATGTAAAATTAAAGATGGACGTTTTGGGTTAGGTTCCCATGGAAAAATTAAATCCCCCAATCTCCCCTAGCAATTATGCGGGGCTTTGGGACAGATGAAAGCCAAAAACATGAGTCGGGAAAGGGAATCCGAGCTACTGATGTCTATGTAATTCATACAAAAAAACAGTTGGACAAAAAATTCATTGAGGAATGTCAAAAGAAAAAGTTAAAGACAAACGCTCATTATCTCCCACCGGAGTCGGAAAGATTCTAAAAACCCACTCCACTACGTGTTGTTATAATTGCAGCGCACGTGCAAATAAAGATGTGAAGTTTTAAATGACTGTCTGAGACCGGCCCCCACTAACTAGAACTTGGGACGTGCTTATGAATTTGCACAAACCCAAATTGCCTACAGGGTGATACCAAAGGGCTTTTTAGAGTAGGACTCAAGAAATAGATAGAGATTATACTCGTTTTGGGGCCCTGAAAATCCCTGATCCTAAAAGTCCTGAAAAAATTATCTTTCAAATCAGTATTATTTGGTGAACACCCTTTCCCCATTCTTACTAGAAGTACTTAAATACACTTTGAAAAAATCTGAAGCCCCTTCAAAGAAGTCTTAAAAAAAAGTTTCTATGTGGCAATCTTCAAGGACTGTAAATAAAGAGGAGGATTTGAAATCCTTTACGAAAAAGTAACAAGGGAATGAAAGAAAAAAATATGCCTCTAAGGTGTGGAATCAAATTAAAAAGCAATTAAGGGAACTTATCAAAAAGTTTTCCCCGAAACGAAATTTCTGATTGCAACAATTGCTGGGATTTAATTGGAACACACGGAAGTCTTTGAGTTCAAAGGGAAAACAAAAAAATTTCCTACACTCACTAAACGTAGTTTACTGTCAGGGGTTCCCATGTTTTGATCCTTGGGGACTGTCTCACCAATTACCATAAAGGGTTTAAATGCTTATGCAAGATGCATGGAAACTCAAAATTGGAGGGTGAAAAACTTGCCTCAAAAAAATTTGAGTAAGCAGGGGATAAAATACCCAAGGGTTTAAGCAACTTCATAAAATTTAAATTTTCCCCGCTAGGTAAAGGGGGAAACAATTACACTTCATGTGTTCTGTGATGCGTAACAGGGTTATGGCGCTGTAGCTTCAGAGTAATGTAAAGGAAGTCACAAATTTACTTCAAAGGCCAGGGTAGCCCCCTTGAAGGTAGAAACGTACCACATTGGAACTGACAGCCTCTATGTAGGAAAAAAAATTTGCTGCTATTAAAAAAAGTATTGAATTTTCACTATGAAAAAAAACCTGATCGGGGAGTGTAATGGGGCGTTCCCCGGGGTTTTAAAAAATAATAAGGTAATTGGTCTATGTACAAAACGAGTAGCGGGAATAAAAGGATGCAGAGGATTATCTCTTTCTTCACGCCCTTCCCCAAAGAGAATCCAGCTGACATGTTGTCACGTGGTGCCCACTCAAAAAAATTTGTGGATAAAAATTAGGGTTTCAGGGACAAACGGGCTCTTAATGAAAATAATGGCCTGAAAAAAGCTAATTTGCCAGAAGAAACAGTCTGCTTGAACACGCAGAAAAAGTTGTGTAAATACTGCAGACCAACAGAAATAGCATTGATGGTCAAATTCATTTTGGGAAACTTTTAAAGAGTTACAGTTTGTCTTTAATTCATTAAAAGAAAAAAAACCTGATTATGTGTCTAAACCCCATTAATACTGGGTGGAATAATCGAAAGATGTTTTTTACAAAATAAAAATTTCTAGAAACACAAGTAAATCCCCAAAAAAACCTGTTATGATTAATTCTTTGGGACTTTATCTCGATCAGAAAGATTTTAAAAATGTCGAGGAAGATTCATAATTCTTTACTACCTAAAGAAGCTACTCCAATATTGATCCCCAAGAATATTGGTAAAAAATGATTGTGCAAAACGCCCACAGTAAGTGTTTTTGGGGGGGGTTTGCTGCACACTTTGTCATATCGACAACCCATGGATACCCCAAAGGGCGACAAAGTGTGAAAAAACAAATAAAGGACTGTTTTTGTCGTCATACGATATCGAGGTATTCAGTATCCCGGTCCACCTCCTATCCCCCGAAAGAGTTTGCTATCACTCCCTTTGAGGTGAAGGTGTAGTTATACGACCAATAAATTTTAAACCAAAAACAGTTGACAAGTTTCCCCCAAGGGGGCATCTGTTTGTTACTTGTGCACAACTAGAGCAGTACCTTTGAAGTAGCCACTGACAGTTGCGAAAACCCTTTATCAAATTATTCAGAAGGTTTGCAGCCGAAGGGCATGTCCTGATGATGATTTCAAAAAGCAACGAACTTTGTTGCTGGTGCTGCTTTAAAAAGCAAGATCTTTGACAACCAGAAGTAAACAGATGCTGAATCAAGCAGATGTCGTGGAGATACATTCCCCCTAAATCTCCATGGCACGGCGGATTTTATGAAAGAATGCGGCTTGTAAAACGTTTTTTAAAGGGAAGACCCTTTTTCGTCAGAGAATAGACTTAAAGAATTCCGTACAGTTGTGACTGAATAAAAATGAGTCAACAACAAACCCCAACTTTGTTCGATGTTTGGACAATTTAGAAGTGTTAAGTCCATCTCTTTTTCTCCATGGCAGAAAGGTTTGAACTGTTCCCCCCATGATGTAAAGAAATCAAAAGGACCCACTTTTACGAACCCGAGCAATCGAAGTAAATTCAAACACCTTTAAAAAGTGATTGAAGTTGGGGAGAAAATTTGGCGAGAAAACCCATCTCACCTCTTGAGAGAACCTTCTATGGAGTGGGGTTCCCGAAAATCATAAGTCCTTAAGACCTGGTGACATAGTGATTACGACAAATGGTCGAGGTCCCCCTGGCCACTTGGAAAAAATTTTGACCTGTATCCTGATGCAAATGGAATCATCAGGGACAGTTGATGTTTTTTAGCAAAGGTGTAGTGAATAAGCGGGGCAATAAAAAAAAACTAGTGCCATTAGAATTAAAAGTGTTTAAAAAAAATTAGTGTTCTCCAGAAAAACCCCACAGACTAAAGGTTAGAAAGACAAGAGCAGTGGTGGCGAGTGGAAAAATTAAAAATTTAAAGTTAAGTGTGAAAAGTTCACCGAAAGGAAACTCCGCCGCCCCCCAGGGTGGAGAAATTTTCTCCAGGAGGGGGGTTTTCAGCCCCTTTAGCCCTTTTAGCCCCTTTAGCCCCTTGGGGGGGAAGCCCCTTTTTGAAGGGGCGAGGTCTTGTTTCTGCTAGAGTGGTAAATTTACACGTGCTATCCCCAATAATCAAGTGATCTTGCTCCTTGCACGGGGGTTGCAAAAGTGTATTTTTAAAGGACGTACATCTTTTATTGCAGGACAATTAAGGAAAATCCCGCTCCCTTTATTTCCATAGTAAAGTAGTGTAATTGTTTTTCTTGATTAAGACAGAAAAAACAAAAAATTCTGCTTTGTTATCGAGGAGGTGAAAGGATGCAAGTACTAGGTCAGCGTTTTTTTTTTTTTTAGGGCGTGACGGCATGGAGCGGTTTTGACGCGCCAGACTAACTTTGACTTACTACGAGACACTGACGCGGATAACCGCAAAGGACACGTTGTGGTTAGTGTGAAAAAAGTGTTCACAAAAACAATAAACTCTTAAGAGAAGTGTGATCAGCTTCTCTTGTGAAATTGTGAAAAAATAAAAAACAAAAAATTTTTGGGAAATAGTTACAGTTGGGTTTTTTGCAAAGGAGGTGGAATCAAGACATTCAGCTTTTATCGTCACCGTTTCTTGTTGAAAGGTGTTGGAAAAACCATAGCTCACGTTACAAAGAGCAAGGTATGCTACGAATTTCTTGTAGACGGGGGGGGTTCGCAATTTTTGGTCACAAGGAGTTTGTAATCAAACCATAATCGGCAGAAGGTGTGGACTTTTGAGTCCAAACAAGTAAGTATTTCGTCAGCCTATCGAATGAAATATGCTGAATTAACACCCCCAGGGGTAATTTTACTTTCAAATTTTCCTGCAGCCCACTGTTGTGATGGTTTCGACAGCATCTGACCTGTCTGCAGGGGGGTGTGTAGCGATTTGCTGTCATTTTTTAGTAAGTGTTCATTATATATATTAATAAAAAGAGGGAAGGGGCCAAAAAATCAAAAAGATTTATGAAAAAAATTGTTCTCCCATATGGGACGAGTAAGGGTTGTTTTGGGCATTGGTGCCCAGAGACAAACTAATACGAATTTTGAAAAATTCCTTTCCTTAATTTCTTTCTTTATTTCACAAAAAATAAAGTTTTTTTTGCTTGGAATGTTGGAAAAAAAAATTTCCTTTACTCCCCATAAAACTCAAAATATTTGAAAAATTTCCCAAAAAATTTTTTATTGGAAAATTTGAGAAATCCCTTATTTTTACCTTTTGTGAATATTATTCCCCTTAATTAAGTAATAAAAGGGAAGTAAAAAGAAATAAGTGAAAAAGTTACTTCCCCATTTGGCCTGGTGCGTCGGCCGGCCCGCTGTCTCGAAAATTTTTTTTTTTTTCGAAAATGGTTTGTTTGGGAGGTTTTTTTTAGTAAACTGATGTTCTATGCAGTTATCCTCTTAACACACCCCTTTTTTATCCTGAGGACCAAAGAATACGCATGGAGGTGGGAGTAACTATTGTCAAACGAATATTGCTGGTTGACTTCGCCAAAATTTTGGCCTATTTTATTCAGTTAGAGTATATAACTGTTTGTTGTTATTTTAGTGTTTATTATATTTGTTAGATCAATTTGTGTAAATAAAGCTGTAAATTTTATGAAAAAATAATATGAAGTGTTTTTCCCGCCTTTGGAGAGGGAAACTGCCCGTGTTCCAAGATGGTCCAGTGGCTAACGCGACGGGTGGGGTTTTTTTAGATTATGACTGTGGAAATTTTTTTGGGGCCCTAAATTCCCGGACGATCCAGCTGGCCGTACGGGTGGCTGAGCTGGTGGCCCCTTTTACCCCACTCAACAGAAAAGCATTCTCTCTGGTTTGGCGATGGGGTTCTTGGTAGGGATATATTTAATTTTTAGATTATTCTTCGGGAAGGAGTAGGGAGTTTTATGTTGTAATTAATATTAGTTTATAAAGGGATTGTAGATAATAAAATGTGCCTAAGACCTTATCATAGGTGTAAAGGGAAATGTAGGCAAAACTAGGGTTAAAATTGCTAGGGGAAATGGGAGCCCTTGCTTGATTTAGGAGGCGTGGGTCTAAAAAAATATAGCACCCTTGTAGACAGACAAATCTGCAACACGTGCCCTGAAACAGCAGACGGGGCCCCATGTGTTTTATCTGAGATTTGGGAAATTTTGGTAGAGGCACCTCGTGTTACCGTAGATGACCCCCTCCGTTAGGCCCCTACGAAGACAAAAAACCCACTTTTCTTGGATTTTGGCCGTGTTGGGAAAAAATTGTGGTTTTAACTGTGGGCCGGTTCACCAGGTTGAGAAACCCAGTAAGTACCAGTGTCTCAGAGCAGTTTTGGGAAACTAGTGTCTGAGTTGCATAGTTATAATAGGGAAATACCCCCTTGGATATGGAATTTTGAGGTGCAGGCAGAACACTAATTAGATTGAATATTTCAGGAAATTTCTTCGGTTGCACGTGGTTTCTGAGGGGGAAATCCAAAGGGGTAATTTTTAAACTAGGGAAGTGAAGATCAGGGGTTACTAAAAACCCAAATAAGTTAGTCCCTTTTAAAGGGTGAGACGAGTTTTTCTTTTAATACCAATATTTGTGAAAAACTGTCCTATAAGCCACTTGTGAGGCTGAGGTACCACCTCAGTCGGGTCAACAGTTTTTTGCTGGGTAGGCGACTACTTGGAGGCACCCCACCAAATTTTCAAAAAAAGTTGGTCCTTCGAGACCGTGATGTGGAATGTTAGGTTAAGTATCATGCTAGGCCACAGTTAGGAACCAGTTTAAAGAGTTGGTTTAAAGCTATCAACCTGGGGCCCAGTTAGGAAAACCAGTTTAACAGAGTTAGGTTAAGTTTTTTACCTGGCCACAGTTAGGAACCAGTTAACAAATTTTGGTTATTTAGCACCTAGGCCCCGAGTTACACAGGCTTAGGCCAAGCTGACTTACAGAAGTTGTTATTGAAATAATTACGGCAGGCAGGTAGGCTAGAGAAGCTTGTGAATTTTAATTATTTACAGTGATTACAAGTAATCCGGGAGTAGGGACTTGTGGGTTAATATTTAAAAGTGGATTTGCAGGTTTCCCACTTAGCTGGCTTGTGCAATATTTACAATTATATAGCTGAAGATTTACCTAGTTATTATTTACAGGGGTTATAAACCCAGGTTTAAGCTATAGCACACTAGTGGTTAGGATTTCCCTTTAAATCCAACCATCCACGTAGATGAGTTTAAACTGGGCACAGTTAGGCCAAGCTGTTTACATACATTATTCATTTACTGTTCACAAGTTGAATTGGTGAATTTATTTGTGTTAACCAAAATGATTTAATTTGTATTTCTGCACTTTTATTGTGTGTTTTCATTGTCTTTGATTCATGTTAATGTGGGATTTGTGAATTATACTGAGACTAGGTTAAGTCCTGTAATTATTTTCTGGCATTGTACAGTTAAGTGCTAGGTTTAAACTTTCCATCGATACACATTTTGATTGGGATTTGAGAGCTAACGTGTAAAATTTTTTTATTCAGAGTAGAATCAATATAATAAAGGGAATTGTTATGCTTGTTGAGAAGCCCTTTAAAACTCGTTCATTCTCACCTAATACCGTTCGTGCTGTGAGGTAGGCTAATTGAAGTACAAATTTTGTACTGTATCTTAACTAAACTGAACTATGGTAGGTGAAGATGCAGTAACAGCTGTCCCAGCTCTAAGTCAATTAAAGCGGTCTATGGGAGCCTATAAGGGGGCGCCTGAGCAAAGCATGGAGGAGTGTTGTACGGTTTAGGCAAGATCAGACGTAGACTGGGAAGGAACTAGAGAGTTGCCTGAAACTTTTGGAGGAAAGACTGGAGGCCTTTGAGAGATCATTTATCCTTTATGAGACAAGGGCCCATACTACAGGTTTAGTTGATTATACAGTCGAAGTAGCCGGAGACTTGGAACGAAGGCAGAGTGTAAGCAGAAATGAGACTTTCAGGGAGTTAATAAAGACTTTGAGGCGGTAGCAGGGGCAGCAATTTTTTCAAAGGGAACACGAAAAACAGCACGCTGTAATGTGGGTGCCAGATTGCCCAGTTAATTTACCAACGTTGACGGAACCTTAACAGAGTACATGCTGGATCTTAAAGCCGATGTTTAAAGATAATTTTTCTTTTGAAGACAAAAATTTTCAAAACCC
>NW_026468684.1:0-13066 GCF_026875155.1 Cherax quadricarinatus | reverse complement strand
GGAACAATAGTAATAAACATTGTTTTATGTATTGTTGTTTGTGTAAACAAAGTGTATACACAAACTAATAGTGATAAAGTTTGTTCAGTTATTGTGTTGTAAACAATGAGTGTATATTTGAACAATGCACCTTACATTGGTCTCACAGGCCACATAAGTTACCTGGAACAGAAAAATATTGAAAAATGCAAGAAACCTTTGAATTAGAGTAAATAAAAGAATACTGGGTGGGCGGCAGTTGCCGCTGTTGCCGTACGCACGTCACTTTCTGCAAACTTTGCGGCTCCATATCTCGGTAAGTACTGATGGCAAAAAAATTTTTTTAGGCTTAAAACACTCAGAAAAATATTCCTAACATTTTCATAAGAAAAAATATTTTTTTTTCGAATATTTGACGACATAGAATGACAGTTTCAGAGAGGGGCCTGAAACAGTCAAAGGGTTAACATCCAGGTCAACCCAGGAATCCAAATTTAAGTTATTAAATTGCATGTACAGTAGTGTGCAAATTAATAAGGACAGGAGTAAACTCTGTGATTATCTTGTAACATGTCTTAATCTCTGGCTTAATTAATGTAGTCTGGGGTCTTTTCTTTTCAGAAGAGTTTGCTACCGGCTTCTGGCAACCATCCAGCTGTGGTGTTATGCTGCGACCCTCGGCAGTGCTACATGAGCTGCTGTTCTGTGAGGCTATTCCAGCAAGCGTGCTCCATGAGTGAATGTGGTTTTACCAAATTCTCCCTTTCAATTCATGATGGGTGTATTGTAGCTCTTAGAAAACATGCTGATTTGAGTATCAGACAGATCGTCGAAAATTTGAGCCTATCAAAGTCAATTGTTGGTTGGATTCTGAAGAGAGATGATGACACTGGTGATTGTGGAGCACTGTATCGAGGTAGATGTGGAAGAAAATGGAAGACAACACCACACAATGACAAGGTTATCATAAGAAAGTGTGTCAAGAATCCCAGGAAAACCTGCAAAGATGTACAGAGAGATCTGGCTTCAGCTGGCATAAATATTGATTCTTCAACTGTTTGACAAAGGCTCCTCAAAATTGGCAGAAGACCCAAAAATCTGATAAAAAAAGCAATTATTGACTGCTATGAAGAAAATATGGTTTTGGTGGGCACTCGATCATGAGGTATAGATGACAGATGAATAGAGAAAAGTTATATTTTCAGATGAGGTGCAGTCTGAAGTACACAGGTACAGATCAGCGGTAGTGAGACAGAGCAAAGGCGAACCTCTTCAGAATGGACAAATTCAACAAGCACCAAAATACCCACCTAAGATGTTTTGGGCACTTTTACTGCTAAAGGCCCTGGAGGCTTGTTATTGTTGAGGGAATGATGAAGTGACAAATACAAGGCAATCCTGGTAACTCATTTGCTTCCCACTGTGGACAGAGACTTTCATGATGGAGACGGCAATTTTCAGCATTATCATGCTCCATACCACACTTCCAGAAAAATGGTGACATTCTTCAGAGAGAGAGTAGGCTAATCGTTCTAAATTGGCCTGGAAACTCTCCTGACCTCAACTCAATTGAGAATCTAAAGGCAATAACCAAACACAGGATGATTCAACTGTGGAGAAGTTAACTGCTGCTGTTATTAGGACCTAGTTTCCACAGCCAAGATCTTGCCAAAGTGTGTTCAATATTGGTTGATTCTATCCAAAGCATGCAGCAATGCTTATAAAAGCAAAGGGTAATCATATCTCTTATTAAATTGATTATCCATCGTATCATTGCCATGTATTTTTCAAATGAACATTAATTTTCCAAATAAAATGTTTCATCTCATCACTGTCCCAATTAGTATGCAAACTACTGTAGTCTTGTAAAAGCTCCAACCATTGCATGTGACTGCCTTATACATTTGCAAACACAAAAGATGATACATTGCTAACTGCTGTGGTGAGAGGCTAGTTCATTGGACTTGGTATCAGTGGCTCTGATGAGCCAGTCACTGGCTATGATTCAAGTCCAGAATGGCTCCTAAGTGGTGATACCATACATTATTAATATTTCTCACCATTCTTTTCTGCTATCTGACACTAAAAAATCACTGTTGGCTGCAAAATAATAGTTTGAATGTTCAGATTGGTGTACACCTCTTACCTTCCCTGTGGAAGGCTGTACAGTATGAATCACAGCACTGTCCTTCATTTACTAAACTGCAGCATAATCTTTTATTTTTTTATGGTTTTTGGGTTCTGAGTTCCTAACCAGTGTACTTGCTTAATTTGTACCAAAGCCAGAACCAAAACTGACAGAATCATCACCAGCACTGATACTACCACCAGCTGCACTAGTGAAACACCTACATAAACCCTAGAACCATGAGGGTTGCCAACACTAGTATCACCAGTACTGGTACTGGTAGCAATACATTGTAAGCAACAATAATTGACTTCAGTGGGTTATCCTGGCTTACTAACCTTTTGGGAATAATCCAAATAAAGTCTTCTCTTAAGGCCATAGTACCGAAGGCCAGTGTCAGTTTGACTTGGCCCGGATCAACCCAGGGTTCTTGAGATGTAATTATCCGGACTATTCATAATGTTACTATGGCTGTATACTTTACTTATAAAGAATGCTTTCAAAAGCTTAAAACCATGCTAGCATACTGGTAAGCCTTTATGAGGCCTGAGGCACTTAGTAGTACAAGGAGATAATATCATAACAAGAACACAAGTGCTTACTATGTCCTCAGCAATTTCTTTGATGGCAGAGACCACCAGGATGCATATTAGTGGCACCAGTGTTGTATATCGTCCAGTCGGAGAAACTCCAGGGATTTGCTGCAACACAATAACATACATAGTAAATAGAAGCTAATAATACAGTTTATAACATAAATAATATGTGCAAGAATTATTTTTACCTCTTTCTTCAACATCTTTAAAAATTTTAATTTAATTGACTTCAGTTCTCCAAATTGAAAATCAACCAAATTTTATTTTCCCCTAAAAAATAAGTGGCCAAAATAATTCACAATGAACTGACAGCTTGGAAGGGAAACTTTAGATAATGTTTGTTCCATTTTGTACTATTACTGTGACAATATATTGGTTCTGGAGTCCAAATTACTCTAAAATTTAATCTCCAAATTGTGGAAAAGTTGTAAATATTTTTCTTTCTTAGTACTCTGCTCACTGGCTTACATAATAACAATTATTTATTCATGATACGACAAAAAAATTATAAAAAATCCAAATCACTTACTAGAATAATTATGAATATTTAAATAACAGAGAAAAGACAGGTTAACAGATATAAGTGTTGGAAGCTGATATTTATTCAGCACATAGGCAGAGGCTGTTTAGTCTCTTTGTTGAGATCTGCTTCGTTTTCATTAGATAATGTCTATTATAGAGGTCATGGGTTTTGTGTAGGAATATTTTGAAACATTCATCAATATTGTGGCTGTCCGCTATTCGCTCAGCCAGTCAATATTATGTAAAGCAGTATTAAACTTATTTGCTGATGACTCATCATGTAGTCAAAAAGAGATCTTGGTTGTGTCATGAAGCAGTCTATCTAAGTTGGTTATGAGAAAAGTTGGATAGTGGTACATAGTGTTGTCTGTGATTATGCCTGCTTCTAGTGGGGATGTAGTATTAGCCCAGATATGATCAAGTAGTGAGGCACTTGTTTCAGAGATTCTTGTTGGTTTCATTATAGATGGCAGTAGCAAGCAACTGCTCATGGTGTTTGTGAAATCCACTTCTTTGGGATCAGTTGCTTGAATGAGGTTTATATTAAAGTCACCAGCAATACACCAGCAATGCACAATATATCCCCTGTCATGCACAATACACCCCCCATGATGCATGCTACACCCCATCATTCACATTTCACCCCCCCCTCAGGCACACTTCACTCCCTCATACACACTTCACCCCCCCTCATACACACACACACAAACATAGCTAGGAGTGAACCTAGTAACGAGCAGTCAAGCAGCAGAGCCAGGAACTGAGACTTAACCACTGTAATCACATGGGCTAGCCTAGTTGACCAGGCTAGCACCAGACAGGCCTGGCCCATGGTGTACTCACCTATTTATGGTTGCAGGGGTCGAGACATAGCTCCTGGCCCCAACTCTTCACTGATTGCTACTAGGTCCTCTCTCTCCTTGCACCATGAAGTTTATCATACCTCGTCTTAAAACTATGTATGGTTCCTGCCTCCACTACATCACTTGCCAGACTATTCTATTTCCTGACAACTCTATGATTCAAGAAATACTTCCTAACATCTCTTTGACTCATCTGAGTCTTCAACTTCCAACTGTCACCCCTTGTTTCTGTGTCCCATCTTTGGAACATCCTGTCTCTGTCCACCTTATCTATTCCTCACAGTATTTTGTGTCATTATCATGTCACCACTAACCCTCCTGTCCTCCAGTGTCGTCAGGCCGATTTCCCTTAACCTTTCTTCGTAGGACATTCCCCTTAGCTCTGGAACTAGCCTTGTTGCAAACCTTTGCACTTTCTCTAATTTCTTGACGTGCTTGACCAGGTGTGAGTTCCAAATTGGTGCTGCATACTCCAGTAAGGGCTTGATGTACATGGTGTACAGAGTCTTGAATGATTCCTTACTGAAGTATTGGAATGCTATTCTCAGGTTTGCTAGGCATCCATATGCTGCAGCAGTTATCTGGTTGATGTGTGCTTCCAGTGATGTGCTCGGTATTATACTCACCCCAAGATCTTTTTCCTTGAGTGAGGTTTGCAGTCTTTGGCCAGCTAGCCTGCACTCTGTCTGCAGTCTTCTTTGCCCTTCCCCATGACTTTGCGTTTGGCGGGGTTAAATTCGAGAAGCCAGTTGCTGAACCACGCGTCCAGCCTGTCCAGGTCTCTCTCTAGTCCTGCCTGATCCTCATCTGATTTAATTCTCCTCATTAACTTCACATTGTCTGCAAACAGGGACACTTCTGAGTCCATCACTTCCATCATGTCATTCACATATACCGAAAATAGAACTGGTCCTAGGACTGACCCCTGTGGGACCCTGCTCATCACAAGTGCCCCCTGTGATACCTCATCATGTATGATAACTCATTGTTGCCTCCCTGTTGGGTATTCTCTGATCCAATGCAGTGCCCTTCCTGTTATACGTGTGCGTGCATGCATGTGCATGCGTGCGTGTGCTCACCTAATTGTGGTTGCAGGGATTGAGTCAGCTCCTGGCCCCATCTCTTCACTGGTTGCTACTAGGTCCTTTCTCTCTACCATATCTCATCTTAAAACTATGTATGGATCCTTCCTCCACTACATCACTTTCCAGACTATTCCACTTCCTGACAACTCTATGGCTGAATAAATACTTCCTAACATTCCTCTGATGCCTCTGAGTCTTCAACTTCCAATTATGACCCCTTGTTAAGGTGTCCCATCTCTGGAACATCCTGTCTTTCTCCATCTTGTCAATTTCTCGCAGTATTTTTTATATCGTTATCATGTCTCCCTTATCCTCCAGTGTCATCAGGTAGATTTCCCTTAGCCTTTCTTCATAGGACATTTCCCTTGTGCTGCAGCAGTTATTTCGTTGATGTATGCCTCAGGAGATGTGCTAGGTATGATACTGGCCCCAAGATCCTTTTCCTTGAGCGTGATTTGTAGCCTTTAACCCCCTAGCCTGTACATTGTCTGCAGTCTTCTTCGACCTTCGACTTTGCACTTGGTGGGGGTTTAACTCCAGGAGACAGTTGCTGGACCAGGCTTGTAGCCTGTCCAGATCCCTTTGTAGTCCTACGTGATCCTCATCTGACTTAATTCTTTGCATTAAGTTTCACATACACATACAGGACACACCTGAATCTATCCCTTCTATCATGTCATTCACACATACCAGAAACAGCACCAGCAGGGGTGCCACAAGTACACAGTGAGACAATACAATAAGTGTCTTGGGCCCAAGAATGTTTAACTGCCTACCAGCATACATAAGGGGATTACATAAAACCTCTGGCTGTCTTTAAGAAGGCACTGGACAGGAACCTAAAGTCAGTACCTGACCAGCCAGGCTGTGGTTCATATGTCAGTTTGTCTGTGGCCGCAGTAACAGCCTGGTTGATCAGACCCTGATTCACAAGGCCTGGTCTCAGACCGAGCTGCAGGGGCGTTGACCCCCCCAAAACCCTGTCCAGGTATACTCCTAGGTCTCCAGCCCTAGGACTGACCCCTGTGGGACCCCACTCATCACAGGCGCCCACTCTGACACCTTGTCACATACCATCACTCATTGTTTCCTTCCTGTCAGGTATTCTCTGATCCACTACAGTGCCTTTCCTGTTATTCCTGCCTGTTCCTCTAGCTTTTGCACTAATCACTTGCATGGAACTGTGTCGAAAGCCTTCTTGCAGTCCAAGAAAATACAATCTACCCACCCTTCTCTCATCTTACTTCCGTCACCTTGTCGTAAAACTCCAGTAGGTTTTGTTTGCATGAATTTCCTTCCATGAACCGTGCTGTTATCATGTATAAGTTCATTCCTTTCTAGCTGTTCCACCCTCTTCTCCTGATAAGCTTCTTCATGACTTTGCTCACTAGAAATGGCAGTGACACCGGTCTGTAGTTTAATGCTGTCTGTCTCCTCAATAACTGAGACTATATTTGCTGTCTTCCACACTTCAGGTAGTTGACCTGTATTAAAGCATTGTTAGTGCCAACACAGTGCCTCTGCTCTATCTCTCAGGACCCATGGAGAGATGTCCAGTCTCATTGCCTCTTGAGATACCTAGTTCACCTAGCAGCCTCTTCACTTCCTCTTCGGTTGTGTGCACTGTGTCCAGCACTTGTTGGTGTACCCTACCATCCAGGCTTTCTGGAGTCCTTCCTGTCTCCCTGCAAATATTTCCTTAAATTTCATGTTGAGCTCTTCATGTACTTCTTGGTCATTTCTTGTGATATTCCCTCCTTCCTTCCTCAGCCTGATTACCTGGTCCTTGACTGTTGTTTTCCTCATGCTGTGGCTGTAGAACAGCTTTGGGTTAGATTTGGCTTTGATACTATGTCATTCTCTTATTTCCATTGGGCTTCCCTCTATATCTGTGCATATTCATATCTAGCTCTTTGACTAATCTCCTTATTTTTCTGGATTCTTTGCCTTCTATACTTCTTCCATTCTGTAGTGCACTTAGTTTTGGCCTCTCTACACCTTTGGGTGAAACTAGGGCTCGTTATGGTCTTCTCGTTATTTCTGTTGTCCTTGGGAATGAACCTCTCCTCTGCCTCCTTGCATTTTGTGGTCAAGTATTCCGTCATTTCATTTACTGATATTCCCATCAGTTCTCTTTCCCTCTGAATCTCGTGCAGGAAATTTCTCATGCCTGTGTAGTCCCCTCTTTTGTAGTTTGGCTTCTCCCGCCCTACTTGTGCTGCTTTCCTCTCCACTTGACCCTCTACTATGTATTCAAAGCTATGGACTACATGATCACTAGCTCGGAGGGCCTTTCATGTGTGATGTCCTCATGAGTGAACTACTCGGGGTGAATATGAGGTCCAGCCTTGCTGGTTCATCCTCTCCTCTCCTCTTTGGTAGTATCCCTAACATGTTGAAGTATGAGGTTTTGCAATACCACCGCCATCATCTTAACCCTCCACTTTTCTGGTCCCCCATGTGGCTCCAGGTTTTCCTAGTCAATCTTCTTGAACATATCTAACCTGAACTTCCTACTCATTTCTACAACAATATAAACCCCCGATGTGTTTATTGCAACACGAAAGGCCTAGAGCTATCTTTCAACTTCCCCATGGTTGTTTCATATATATATATATATATATATATATAAATATATATATATATATATATATATATATAATATATATATATATAGAAAGGGGTTTAGTTATAGGTAATACATATTTTAAGAAAAAGATGATAAATAAGTATACAAGATATGATGTAGGGCGAAATGACAGTAGTTTGTTGGATTATGTATTGGTAGATAAAAGACTGTTGAGTAGACTTCAGGATGTACATGTTTATAGAGGGGCCACAGATATATCAGATCACTTTCTAGTTGTAGCTACACTGAGAGTAAAAGGTAGATGGGATACAAGGAGAATAGAAGCATCAGGGAAGAGAGAGGTGAAGGTTTATAAACTAAAAGAGGAGGCAGTTAGGGTAAGATATAAACAGCTATTGGAGGATAGATGGGCTAATGAGAGCATAGGCAATGGGGTCGAAGAGGTATGGGGTTTAAAAATGTAGTGTTAGAGTGTTCAGCAGAAGTTTGTGGTTACAGAAAGTGGGTGCGGGAGGGAAGAGGAGCGATTGGTGGAATGATGATGTGAAGAGAGTAGAAAGGGAGAAAAAGATAGCATATGAAAAGTTTTTACAAAGTAGAAGTGATGCAAGGAGGGAAGAGTATATGGAGAAAAAGAGAGAGGTTAAGAGAGTGGTGAAGCAATGTAAAAAGAGAGCAAATGAGAGAGTGGGTGAGATGTTATCAACAAATTTTGTTGAAAATAAGAAAAAGTTTTGGAGTAAGATTAACAAGTTAAGAAAGCCTAGAGAACAAATGGATTTGTCAGTTAAAAATAGGAGAGGAGAGTTATTAAATGGAAAGTTAGAGGTATTGGGAAGATGGAGGGAATATTTTGAGGAATTGTTAAATGTTGATGAAGATAGGGAAGCTGTGATTTCGTGTATGGGGCAAGGAGGAACAACATCTTGTAGGAGTGAGGAAGAGCCAGTTGTGAGTGTGGGGGAAGTTCGTGAGGCAGTAGGTAAAATGAAAGGGGGTAAGGCAGCCGGGATTGATGGGATAAAGATAGAAATGTTAAAAGCAGGTGGGGATATAGTTTTGGAGTGGTTGGTGCAATTATTTAATAAATGTATGGAAGAGGGTAAGGTACCTAAGGATTGGGAGAGAGCATGCATAGTTCCTTTGTATAAAGGCAAAGGGGATAAAAGAGAGTGCAAAAAATTATAGGGGGATAAGTCTGCTGAGTATACCTGGTAAAGTGTATGGTTAGAGTTATTATTGAAAGAATTAAGAGTAAGATGGAGAATAGGATAGCAGATGAACAAGGAGGCTTTAGGAAAGGTAGGGGGTGTGTGGACCAGGTGTTTACAGTGAAACATATAAGTGAACAGTATTTAGATAAGGCTAAAGAGGTCTTTGTGGCATTTATGGATTTGGAAAAGGCGTATGACAGGGTGGATAGGGGGGCAATGTGGCAGATGTTGCAAGTGTATGGTGTAGGAGGTAGGTTACTGAAAGCAGTGAAGAGTTTTCACGAGGATAGTGAGGCTAAAGTTAGAGTATGTAGGAAAGAGGGAAATTATTTCCCAGTAAAAGTAGGCCTTAGACAAGGATGTGTGATGTCACCGTGGTTGTTTAATATATTTATAGATGGGGTTGTAAGAGAAGTAAATGCGAGGGTCTTGGCAAGAGGCGTGGAGTTAAAAGATAAAGAATCACACACAAAGTGGGAGTTGTCACAGCTGCTCTTTGCTGATGACACTGTGCTCTTGGGAGATTCTGAAGAGAAGTTGCAGAGATTGGTGGATGAATTTGGAAGGGTGTGCAAAAGAAGAAAATTAAAGGTGAATACAGGAAAGAGTAAGTTATGAGGATAACAAAAAGATTAGGTGATGAAAGATTGAATATCAGATCGGAGGGAGAGAGTATGGAGGAGGTGAATGTATTCAGATATTTGGGAGTGGACGTGTCAGCGGATGGGTCTATGAAAGATGAGGTGAATCATAGAATTGATGAGGGGAAAAGAGTGAGTGGTGCACTTAGGAGTCTGTGGAGACAAAGAACTTTGTCCTTGGAGGCAAAGAGGGGAATGTAATGAGAGTATAGTTTTACCAACGCTCTTATATGGGTGTGAAGCATGGGTGATGAATGTTGCAGCAAGGAGAAGGCTGGAGGCAGTGGAGATGTCATGTCTGAGGGCTATGTGTGGTGTGAATATAATGCAGAGAATTCGTAGTTTGGAAGTTAGGAGGAGATGCGGGATTACCAAAACTGTTGTCCAGAGGGCTGAGGAAGGGTTGTTGAGGTGGTTCGGACATGTAGAGAGAATGGAGCGAACAGAATGACTTCAAGAGTGTACCAGTCTGTAGTGGAAGGAAGGCGGGGTAGGGGTCGGCCTAGGAAAGGTTGGAGAGAGGGGTAAAGGAGGTTTTGTGTGCGAGGGGCTTGGACTTCCAGCAGGCATGCGTGAGCGTGTTTGATAGGAGTGAATGGAGACAAATGGTTTTTAATACTTGACGTGCAGTTGGAGTGTGAGCAAAGTAACATTTATGAAGGGATTCAGGGAAACTGGCAGGCCGGACTTGAGTCCTGGAGATGGGAAGTACAGTGCCTGCACTCTGAAGGAGGGGTGTTAATGTTGCAGTTTAAAAACTGTAGTGTAAAGCACCCTTCTGGCAAGACAGTGATGGAGTGAATGATGGTGAAAGTTTTTCTTTTTCGGGCCACCCTGCCTTGGTGGGAATCGGCCAGTGTGATAATAAATAATGTGTGTGTGTGTGTGTGTGTGTGTGAAACAAGATTGTGTGGATCAATGTAGGTGGCTATGAGTTTAATCATGCAGAGATAATGTGATTACCATGCATGCCTGACTGCCAGCCTGCCAGCCGCTGGTTGACTGCCAGCCTGCGTGTTCACACACCCAAGTCTCTCTGATGACCTCTTTGAAGTTCCTCCACCAGCCTCATACTGTCTCTTCACTCTCTAGCGTCTACACTTTATAGTGCCTAAACACACTGAGTTGACAGTGTTGATGAAGTACAGTGCCTGAGTTGACAGTGTTGAAGTACAGTGCCTGAGTTGACAGTGTTGAAGTACAGTGCCTGAGTTTACAGTGTTGAAGTACAGTGCCTGAGTTTACAGTGTTGAAGTACAGTGCCTGAGTTTACAGTGTTGAAGTACAGTGCCTGAGTTTACAGTGTTGAAGTACAGTGCCTGAGTTTACAGTGTTGAAGTACAGTGCCTGAGTTTACAGTGTTGAAGTACAGTGCCTGAGTTTACAGTTTTGAAGTACAGTGCCTGAGTTTACAGTGTTGATAAAGGGTACATGCCTGAGTTTACAGTGTTGATGAAGTACAGTGCCTGATTTGACAGTGGTCGATGAGTACAGTGCCTGTTTACAGTGTCGATGAAGTACATTTGCCTGAGTTTTACAGTGTTGATGAAGGAAAAGTGCTTGAGTTGACAGTGTTGATGAAGGACAGTCCCTGAGTTGACAGTGTTGATGAAGGACAGTGCCTGACTTGACAGTGTTGATGAAGGACAGTGCCTGACTTGACAGTGTTGATGAAGGACAGTGCTTGAGTTGACAGTGTTGATTGAAGGACAGTTCCTGAGTTGACAGTGTTGATGAAGTACACTGCCTGGGTTGACAGTGTTGATGAAGTACAGTGCCTGGGTTGACAGTGTTGATGAAGGACAGTGCCTGAGTTGACAGTGTTGATGAAGGACAGTGCCTGACTGACAGTGTTGATGAAGGACAGTGCTTGAGTTGACAGTGTGATGAAGTACAGTGCCTGGTTGACAGTGTGATGAAGGACAGTGCTTGAGTTGACAGTGTTGATGAAGGACAGTGCCTGAGTTGACAGTGTTAATGAAGGACAGTGCTTGAGTTGACAGTGTTGATGAAGGACAGTGCTTGAGTTTGACAGTGTTGATGAAGGACAGGTGCTTGAGTTGACAGGTTGATAAGGACAGTGCCTGACTTGACAGTGTTTGATGAAGTACAGTGCCTGACTTGACAGTGTTGATGAAGGAGAGTGCCTGACTTGACAGTGTGATGAAGGACAGTGCTTGAGTTGACAGTGTTGATGAAGGACAGTGCTTGAGTTGACAGTGTTGATGAAGGACAGTGCTTGAGTTGACTGTGTTGATGAAGGACAGTGCCTGACTTGACAGTGTTGATGAAGTACAGTGCCTGACTTGACAGTGTTGATGAAGTACAGTGCCTGACTTGACAGTGTTGATGAAGGACAGTGCTTGATTGACAGTGTTGATGAAGGACAGTGCTTGAGTTGACAGTGTTGATGAAGGACAGTGCTGAGTTGACAGGTGTTGATGAAGGACAGTGCTTGATTGACTGTGTTGATGAAGGACAGTGCCTGACTTGACAGTGTTGATGAAGTACAGTGCCTTGACTTGACAGTGTTGATGAAGACATGCCTGACTTGACAGTGTTGATGAAGGACAGTGCTTGAGTTGACTGTGTTGATGAAGGACAGTTCCTGACTTGACAGTGTTGATGAAGGACAGTGCTTGAGTTGACTGTGTTGATTGAAGGACAGTGCCTGACTTGACAGTGTTGATGAAGGACAGTGCTTGAGTTGACAGTGTTGATGAAGGACAGGCTTGCGTTGACGTGTTGATGAAGGACAGTGGCCTGACTTGACAGTGTTGATGAAGGACAGTGCTTGAGTTGACAGTGTTGATGAAGGACAGTGCTTGAGTTGACTGTGTTGATGAAGGACAGTGCCTGACTTGACAGTGTTGATGGAAGACAGTGCTTGAGTTGACAGTGTTGATGAAGGACAGTGCCTGACTTGACAGTGTTGATGAAGGACAGTGCCTGACTTGACAGTGTTGTTGAAGGACAGTGCTTGAGTTGACTGTGTTGATGAAGTACAGTGCCTGAGTTGACAGTGTTGATGAAGTACAGTTCCTGAGTTGACTGTGTTGATGAAGGACAGTGCTTGAGTTGACAGTGTTGATGAAGACAGTGCCTGAGTTGACTGTGTTGATAAAGGACAGTGCTTGAGTTGACAGTGTGATGAAGGGACAGTGCCTGAGTTGACAGTGTTAAATGAAGGACAGTGCCTGAATTGACAGTGTTAATGAAGGACAGTGCCTGAGTTGACAGTGTTGATGAAGGACAGTGCTTGATTGACAGTGTTGATGAAGGACAGTGCTTGAGTTGACGTGTTGATGAAGGACAGTGTTTGATACAGTGTTGAGAAGGACATGTTGAGTTACAGTGTGGATAAAGACGTGCTTTTGGGCGGTTGATGAAGGCAGTCTTGATTGACAGTGTTGAGAAGACACCCCTGGGTTGACAGGGGTTTGGTAAG
>NW_026468683.1:0-13378 GCF_026875155.1 Cherax quadricarinatus | reverse complement strand
GACTGGCACGCTGAGCTAGAAATCTATACAGATATTGATGAATGTATTAATAATTTTCTAAAAAAGAACCAATACCTCTATAACAAGCACTGCCCTAAAAAAGCTAAACAGATGACTGCAAAGAGACTGAACAGTCCCTGGCTAACACCTAGTATCCTCAAATCCATAAATACAAAGCACCAATACGAAAAACATTGTCCTCATCGCTCTCGGGCCATATGGACAGCTGCGCAGTAGCTCCTGAATCAACTGATTTCTGTGCAGTTTTCAGAGACCACTACAAGTCGCAAGATGGCGGACCGTCAAGGTAGGAGAGTAAACACGGTCTGTGTTGCATTCACACAAGGATCCCTCAGTGTTTCTACAATGCATACATTGATGCCATGCATTATACACGACGTCTACGGCATCCCCAATGAAGAATTATATGGCGTAGCTTTGAATGGGATGTCAAGGATATTTATAAAATTCGTGAATGCCGGCTTCTACAACAAGATTGTGGATACTTTTCAAGAAAGGAGAATGGTGGTGAATTCAGCAGTGGAAGTGTGTCTACATGACGTGTCGACGTATGTCATCTGGGTCAAGGTGAGAAACGTGCCTTTCGAGGCGGAGGAGTACGATCTGCAGGATGTTTTTGGCAGATACGGAACGGTGCATGCAGCGACCAAGGGAGTGTGGAGAGAGGGCCCATACAAGGGGTTCCCGGAGGGCTCCTTCACCATCAAGATGATGCTCCGCCAGTCGATTCCCTCTTACGTACGTCTGGAGAAATATAGAACCCAGGTGTTTGTTCATTATGCGAGCCAGAGGAAGACTTGCAGACTATGCAACTCTTTTGAGCATATGGCTGCCCAGTGCCCCCGTCGACTGGTTGTCCACTCACGGGACCATTCACCTGTGGGCCTACGGGCTGAGGCTTTCGTGACTGAGCCTGGTACCTCAGCTGGGCAAGTTCCCAGGCTTTGGAGTGATGAGATGCAACAGGAGGACACGCAGTCTACGATGTGTGCCACCCTGTCAGTGGATGCATCGACCTTGCCACGCTTACAGTGGATCCTGTGAGGCCTGAGGTTTTGTCACAGGATAAGTTGCTGGAAGACGTGTTGCAGGACCTTCTAGATGGAACAGAACATGGTCCTGTTGTTTCGACGGCGTGTCGTGAGTTAACGACTGAGGAATCCCCTAACATGGAAATGCAGGACAAAACCACGTTCGTACAGATGCATGAGGTGGTGGTGGAGGTTCACCAGGAGGCTTCGTCTAGCGAGGAGATGCATGTGGATGGCAGCTCCCACAAACGATCGGTGGGAGCGTCAGATATGGATGATGTCTTGACACCAGGACAGCGCCCGGGGAGGAAATCGTGGGCGAAAGTGGCTGAGCCACCTACCACAGAAGGGATAGTTTCAGGGTCCCAGCATAAGGGTAGAGTACGGGGGGAGGGGGGTCTCGAGAAGCCGAAGGACAAAGACGGGCAGTCTAATGTGCGTGTGGGAACAGGAAAGACCCAAAAACAGAGGTAAACCACCTTTTTTGTAAATTCAAGTGTGTTACTATCAATGCCAATGGCCTAAGGACGGAAGTTAAAAAAGCGTGGATGATGTGGATGTATGTTTTATGCAAGAACATAATTATAAATTTGGTAGAGAGTTACGGTTGAAAGGCTGCCGAATGTATGTGAGTAATTTTTTAAAAAATTAAAGGGGGGGGTTTGGTTTATAGCGGTGAAGGAGCCCGGGCCCTTTTGGGCATCTTGGGAGGGGAGGGGGGGGGGAGTGGAGGGGTTTTTTAAAGGGGGGGAGGGGTATTGGGGGGGGGTTTAAAAGTTTTTTTTAATCGGATTTTATTTTGCCAGCGGACAGTAACTCTAAAAAAAAAAATTTAGGCTTTGTGAGGGAGGTTTTTTTTAAACGTTTACATTGGGGGTTTGCCTTTCTTTTTCGGTTTTTGGGGGGGTTTGGGAATTGCTTTATCCCCCCATGGGGTGTTGAGGGGGAGGGGGGCGGGGTTGCTTTTCAAACCTGGCCCCCCTGAGAAATCTGCTGGGGGATCCCGGGGGTTTTTGATGTAGTGGGGGGGGGTGGGTGGGGGGGGAAAACATACGTTTGGCGCAGGGCTACGGGGCCCCATCTGGATGGGAAATTTTTGCAACACAAGGTATTCAATTTGGGCGTGTACAGCCCCTCGATCTGGGGTTTCCCGATCCCGTGCAGTGTAGTGGACTTGGACTGGGAGGGAAAATGATAGGCTTTATTCGGGGTATTGAAACTGAATGGGGGGGCTTTTTGGGGGGAAAAAGGGGGAGGGGCCCCTTTTTCGGGGTTTGGTGGGAGAATATCGGGGAAAAACGGGAGGGGGATGAATTTTTGGGTTTGGAAAATGGGGGGAAAACGTGTCCCAAAACCCGGGAAAAATACCGATTTAAATTATAAGAACCCCAAAGGGAAAAGGAGGGGGAAAGGTGGATTTTTGGGGGCTACAAAAAACTATTTGGGGGGCCTGAATGATTACTATGTGGGGGGGGAAAATGGGTAGGTATGCGACATTGAACATTTCGAAAGTCAAACTTGGAAATTCACAAATGAACATTTTAATGCGGTTCGAGTCAGAGCAGGTATGGAAAAAAGGTGTTTCGGGGGTTTTCCCTGGATTTACCTGGAGGGGAGTTCCGGGGGTAAAAGCCCCCGCGGCCCGGTCTGGGGCCCAGGCCCCCTTTGGGGATCAGACCCTGTTTCAACCGGTGTTGCTGCTGGCTGCACGAAAAACCAACTTTACGACCCAAAAACCCCGGTTTTTGTTTTGGGGGAACTGACTTTGGGTGCTTGCCCGTGCCACCCTTGGGAAGACTGCCAGGGGTCTGTTGGTAATCCCCTTATGTGTGCTGGGGGGGCAGTTGAACAGTCTGGGGCCCCCCTGACATTTTAATTGTAGGCCCCTTAAAACGTGTTTAGTAAAACCCCCCCGTTTTTTCTTTTGGGGGGGATGGTGCATCTTTCTGCCAAGTTTTTTTGCTTTCGTAGGGGTTTGGTTTTTTCGTGGGGAAAGTTCGGTACTAGTCCCTCTTGGTTTTTCCCCGGTTTTTTAAAATTTCATGTATCTCCCCCTCCTCCCGGTTCCGGGGAAATACGGGTTTTTGGAAAACCTCAAGCGCCCCAAAAATTTGAGGTGTTTTATCTCCTTTATGCGCGCCGTGAAAGTTTCGTACTTTTTTCTAGGTCGGCAATTTCACCTCCCTTAAAAGGGTTTGCTGTTGTGTGCAGAATTATTCCAGCCTAAAATTAGAACAAGGGGCCTGAAAGGGGGTCATAAAGGGGGTTTGGGCCCTCCCTAGTTTTAAAGGTTTCTTTATCCATCCTTCTTTTTCTGGCAGATGCGATTGTTTAAAATTTGTTAGGGGTCCTTGAAGGGGGAGATCCCCCGACATGATCATCCCGGGTTTCTTTGACGTTGGTGTTTCGCTCTTTTTTGGGGCCCAAAATTTTGGGTTTTGTACTTGATGAAGTTTTAATTTTTCCTCATTTTTACCATATTGAGTAATTAAAAATTTTCATCTTTTTGAATTCATTTTTGTTTTCGGGCAGCCCACGGAAAGATTTGGTTGATGTCTCCCGGAGCTTTGCAGTTTTCTGCAAGGGGAAGACATTGTCTTTGCAGGATTGGGGGGTGTCATCGGAAAAAAGGGAAAAAGAAGGGGTGTGTGGTGACACCCTTTGGGTCTTTTTTGGGATAAAGGGAGAGGAAAAAGATGGGAGCGAGTACTGTCCCTTGGGGAAAACAGAGTTTTTCCCCGTAGCTCCCTGGACTTTACTCTTTTGGGAAGGAACTCTCTGGGGTTCTGTTGTGAGGAATTTTTTGATCCATCGACCAAATTTTTTCCTGTTTTTTCCTTTAGCACGCATTTTGGGGCGCTTTTTACCCCAATGGCCCAAAATTTGTGGGGAAAAAGGTTTTTTGCAAAGCTGAAATTTTATTACATCTGCTTTTCTTTTTGTCTTCAAAGTGCATTTGGGGCCCTTTTGTCGTATTTGGTCCAAAAATTTGGGGAGACGGGACGGGGAGCGACCTGTTCAAAACCCCCATGTTGCCCTGGGTTTTTTGTAATGATGGGTTTTAGATGCGTGGTGATCTTGCTTTTTAGGCCCTTTCAAAGATTTTTTTTGATATGGGATGTTGGGTGCAAATTGGTCTGTATTTTCTTTGCTTTTTGTTTTACCCCCCCCTTTGGGGAAATGGGGCTATGTTGTTGTTTTTAGTAATGTGGGAGGGCCCCCCGGGGTCCATGCCCCTCCCCATAGGATGGAAAAGGCTCTTTGATAGGGGCTTCTTGCATTTCTTGATAAACACAGATTTCCCTTGGTCTGGCCCGGGGGGCAGGTGCATGGGCATTTTCTTTTTAATCCCCCTGTTCAAAGTCATTTGGCGTCAGGATAACATCGGATAGGCTTTTTGTTAATAAAATTTTTTGTGGCTCTTCAAAAAAAAATTTTCTTTTTGTTTCTTCGACTTTTCAGTCTGGTTGGGCTTTGCAAAAAACTGAGTATTTTGGGGGATTGGGAGTAGGCTCCTCATTTCCTTGTTGTCATCTTTTTGTGGGACCCATCTTGTTTAAGTGGGGGCCCCCCAATACTGGATTTTGTTCTCGATTTTGTTTTTGGCATGGGGAAAAGAAATACTTTGGGTTTTTTTCCCGAATTTATTTTGGCTTTTATTTTTTTTCCCGCGATTCCTGACTCCTAAAGGATTTTTTTAAGTTAAGTTCGATGCTTGCTTATTTCTTGACCAGTTTTCCCCCCTACGATTTAAAAATATATTGCCCTCTTTTACCCGCTCTGTTATTCTTTTCCGTCCCCGTAAAGGGAGGCCGTCTCTTTCTGTTTTACATCAAACCTCCTCCTTTTTCTTTGAGGAAAAAGCCTTTGTGCTTACATCGAGTGCTACCGATTTTTTTTAAAAAAATCTTTTTAGGAAATAATTTGGGGGTCTGTTTTTGTTTTAGTATATCTTCCCAGCTTATATGGGTTTTGGACTTTTTTATTTGGGTTTCCCATTTTAGGGTTTTTGGGTTATTGAAGTTAAAATTTGGTGAATGCTCCCTCTGACTAATCTCATTATGTGGGTTGGGGCTCCGGCTACATGACGGACCTCAATTATGTTGTGATCTGAGTATATTTTTTTTTTATATTGGGGTTTTTTCTTATCAGTCAAACATTGTTAGTTTAAGATGAGGTTGTTTTATTCTCCAGTCTTTGGAGGGCCCCTATTATTTGTGGTTTAAATTGAATTTTGTTTTCAGAGAAATTTTAAAAACCCCGCATGAGTGTGTGTTTTCATCGAGGGGCCTCCTGGGTTATTACCCGCAAAAAAATATTTTTTGCTATATTCCTCCATTTTAGGGCCCTTTAAATTTAAATCCCCCAGGAGCAAGTTTTTGGGTGCAGGAGCTGGAAAGGTTTTTTCCCGAATGGTCAATTTTTAACAGGCCCCGTTCCTGGAATTTGGGTTTTGGGGTGTTGCATCCCGGGGGCTTGTAGCTATCCCCAATTGGGCTTGGTTTTGGTTTCGACCTTTACTGCTAAAACTTCCCCCTACTCCATTTGAGGCATTTTGCAGTTCTGTGCAAAAAAGTGCTCTGCCAAATTTCGGCCAAACCCCCCCCCCTTTCCCCGTTCACTCTGTCACATCTGTATTGGTTTTAACCTGGGATCCCTATTTTTGTTGTCCCAAATGATCCTTTATGTGGGTCTCAGTGGGAAAACCCCGAACATTGCCTTTGCCTCTGCAAACAGTCCACGGATTTAAAGGGGATTTTTTTTGTTTTTTGCGGGTTTAGACCCTGTATATTTGCAAAGAAGAATGTTATCGGACTGGTGGGATTGTTGGGAAGGGGGGGGGGTTTTTTTTCCGGCATTAGTATCTGTAAACTGTTGGGTTTTGGGTGGGGGGGCCATCGGGCTGTTTGGGTTCCAATTTCCCGGGAAAAAAAGGGTTTGGTTTTACGATTTCTGCCATTTCCCCGCCAAATTTTTTTTCCTTTCGGGGACTAAAAAAACCCCTCCCTCTTGAGTGGGGTGTGGCTACCCAGGGTTTTTCCCTTTGGCCCGGGGTGTTTTTTTTTCTTTTTGGGCCCCCTTTTTTGATTTTGCCTGGCCCAAATTTAAAATTATAGCACAGGGGGTTTCCCGTACTAAGAGGTACCAGTTCCCGGGTGAAAAAACTTACAGGAAAGGGGGGATTTGCATTTTCCTGTTGTATTTTGGCCATGGCTTTTTCCCAGGGTGGTCATTTGTTGCAGTCCAATTTTGTTTTTCCAGATTTCCCCTGCCAGCAGATACCCATGCCCTAGTATGTGCAAAAGGCTTTTGGTTTTTCCGGGTTTGCCTTGGGTTTTTTGTTTACTGAATTTCCCCGTTGGGGAAATTTCCCCGTCTTACCCTTTTATCCTCCCCGGGACCAACAATGGAGCTCCCACCATTTTTTTTGGTAAAATATTTTCAATTTGCTAGTGGAGTCCTCTTGTTTGCTATTTCCTGCGGTATTTAGTTTGCAATATTTGGGTTTTTTTATCTTTTACTACCTTTTTCCCCACTATGGCTCCTGTCCCCTATGAGGTCATTCATATGTATTCCTTTTTTGCATAAATTCCCCACTACCTTGGACAAAAAACTCCAGCTTCACCCATTACTGTCTCCCAGGGGCAGAAAATTTCCCGCTTCCCCAATTTTTGTCTTTCCCCGGACAGGGATCTCAGCTTCCCAATTTCTGTCTCCCAGGGGGCAGCACCTCCAGCTCCCCATTACTGTCTCCCAAAGGGCCGCACCTCCAGTTCCCCTTACTGTCTTTCCCGGACAGCACCTTTTCGCCCCCATTTACTGCTACCAAAGGGCACAAACCTTTTTGGTTGTGTCTTGCGCAAATTTAGGGTCAGCAACAGGGACGTCCCTCTTGCAATTGGAAGTATGCCCGGGGTTTTGGGGGGTTACCCGCCCCGGGGCAAGTTTTCCTTTACCACGACAGCATGAGTTTTTATGCTGATCTAGGGGGTTTTAGGAAAAGCATCGGCGGGGAAATAAAGGGGGGGCCTTTCGGGGGGCCCGGGGGGGAGTGTTTAAAAAAAACCCCATTCTAAAGCTTTAAAAATTCCAGTGAATACTAGGAAAAAAGGGTGTTTCTAGATCCCCCTGTTACTGGGTTTTCGTAACAATTAGTCAGTATCCTTGTCCAATAATCCATTAGAAATTTTGTTTTTAATTTTAATAGTGCTTCAGGATTAAAAACTGGTAGGCTACTAACTTGATAAATTTAAAAATTTAATAAAAATTTTTTAGTCATTAAGTTGCCTAGGGTATATCAAAATTTAAAATTTAAAATTAAAACACAGTAATTAAAATAAAATCCCCTTCTTCGTATAAAAATAGATTGTGCTGAAAGCCATAAAACCCTTTTTTAAACCCTTTAAATTTCTGTCTGGTACATTAAAAATTTAAAAAAGATTTTAGGTTGGTAGCCAAACAGCCAACCCCGGGGGAAATACTACCGTCCTCCAGGGTGTCTGTGAAAAAAAAAACCTGTAACTGTTTTGCATGATGGTAGGATTGCTGGTTTCTTTTTCTTTTCTCATAAAACGCTAGATTACCCGGGATTTTTTGCTACTCCACTTACACTTTGGGTTTACACTTTCCCAGACCGCCCCATGGGTTTTATATTACAACATTAGGTTTTTTCCTTTTTTTAAATAAAACTTTTTGTTTTTCTTTATTTTTTTCTTTGTCCATGGGGGAAATGGAAAAGAATTTTTCCCCCGTAAGCCCCTGGTGTCGTATGAGGCGACCCAAAATGCCGGGGGCAATGGGCTAGTAAACCCCCTTTTCCTGTAGACATTTACTAAAAGGGAAAAAGAAAAACTGGGAGTTAAATGTGCGTGGTGTAGTGCGGAAAGACAAAAAACAGATGATTGCTGATTTTCTGAAAAGAAAAAAAATTGGATGTCCTGGCCCTAAGCGAAACAAAGCTGAAGTGGGTGGGAAAAGTTTCAGTGGGGGGGGAAAAAAATGGGATTAAAACTGGAGTATTGAGGGGAGTTAGGGGGCCCAAAAGGGAAGGGGGGGAGCAGAATGTTAAATGATCAGTTTTTTGGGGGGAAGGGGGAAAAGAGAATATGAATGTGTAAATTCAAGAATTTTTGTGGGTTAAAGTAAAGGTTGGATGCGGGGAAGTGGGTCATAATAAACTGTATGCACCCGGAGAAGAGGGAATGCAGAGGAGGGGAGAGAGAGATTTTGGGAGATGTTAAATGAATGTATAGGAGCCTTTGAACAAGTGAGAGAAATAATTGTGGTAGGGGACCTGGAATGCTAAGTAGGAGAAAAACTTTTAGAGAGGGTTTTTTGGTGGTAAATTTGGGGTTTCCAGGTGTAAAAGATAATGGGGGCCCTTTTATTGAAAATTTTTTTATAGGGGAAAAAGGGTTTTTTGTTATAAAGGGAATACATTTTTTAAGGAAAAAAAGGATAAAATAAGTATACAAGATATGAGTAGGGCGAAATGACAGTAGTTTGTTGGATTATGTATTGGTAGATTAAAAAAGGGCTGTTGAGTGACTTTAGGATTTACATGTTTATAAAAGGGGCCCCCCCCCCCCCCAACCCCCCCCCCCCCCCCCTATATCGATCAAATTTTTTAGTTTTAGCTACATGAGAGTAAAAGGTAGATGGAATACAAGGAGAATAAAAGCATCAGGGAAGGAGAGGGAAGTTTTATAAACTAAAAGGGAGGCAGTTGGGGTTTTGAAATAAACAGCTATTAGGGATAGATGGGCTAATGGAGCATAGCAATGGGTCAAGGGGTTTTTGGGGGGTAGGTTTAAAAATGTAGTGTTGAGTGTTCACAGAATTTTGTGGTTAAAAGGAAAGTGGGTGAGGGGGGAAAGAGGAGCGTTTGGTGGAATGATGAGTAAAGAAAATTAAGGGAGAAAAAGTTAGCATATGAGAATTTTTAAAAAGAAAGAGTAGCAAAAAGGGGAAAGAGTATATGGAAAAAGAGAGGGGTTTAAAGGAGGGGTGAAGCAATGTAAAAAAGGGAAATGAAGAGGGGTTGGATGTTATCAACAAATTTTGTTGAAAAAAGAAAAAGTTTTGAGTGAGATTAACAAGTTAAAAGCCAGAGAACAAATGGATTTGCAGTTAAAAATAGGAGGGGAGGTTTTTTAAAATGGAGAGTTAGAGGTATTGGAAGATGGGGGAATATTTGAGGAATTTTAAATGTTATGAAAGATAGGGAAGCGTATTTGTGTATGGGGAAAGGGGGAAATAACATCTTTAGGGTGGGGAAAGCCTTTGTGAGTGTGGGGGAATTGTGAGGCAGTAGGAAAATGAAAGGGGGTAAGGGAGCCCTGATTGAGGGATAAAGATAAAATGTAAAAGCGGTTTGGGGGAAAAGTTTTGGGGTGGTTGGTGCAATTTTTTAATAAATGTTGGAAGAGGGTAAGGTACCTAGGGATTGGCAGAGAGCATGCATAGTTCCTTTGTATAAAGGCAAAGGGGAAATAAAAGGAGTGCAAAAATTATGGGGGGATAAGTCTGTTGAGTATACCTGGTAAAGTGTAGGGTTTAGAGTTATAATTGAAAGGAATTAAGAGTAAGACGGAGAATAGGATAGCAGATGAACAGGGAGGCTTTAGGAAAGGTAGGGGATGTGGGGACCAGGTGTTTACAGTGAAACATACAAGTGAACAGTATTTAGTTTAAGGGGCTAAAGAGGTCTTTGTGGCATTTATGGATTTGGAAAAGGCGTTTTTGACGGGGTTGGATAGGGGGGCAATTGTGGCAGATGTTGCAAGTGTAGGTGTGGGAGGTAGGTACTGAAAGCAGTGAAGAGTTTTTACGAGGATAGTGAGGCTCAGTTGAGTATGTAGGAAAGAGGGAAATTTTTTCCCAGTAAAAGTAGGCCTTAGACAAGGATGTGTGATGTCACCGTGGTTGTTTAATATTTAATAGATGGGGTTGTAAGAGAAGTAAATGCGAGGGTCTTGGCAAGAGGCGTGGAGTTAAAAGATAAAGAATCACACACAAAGTGGGAGTTGTCACAGCTGCTCTTTGCTGATGACACTGTGCTCTTGGGAGATTCTGAAGAGAAGTTGCAGAGATTGGTGGATGAATTTGGTGGGGGTGTGCAAAAGAAGAAAATTAAGGTAAATTACAGGAAAGAGTAAGGTTATGAGGATAACAAAAAGATTAGGTGATGAAAGATTGAATATCAGATTGGAGGGAGAGAGTATGTAGGAGGTGAACGTATTCAGATATTTGGGAGTGGATGTGTCCAGCAGATGGGTCTATGAAAGATGAGGTGATCATAGAATTGATGAGGGAAAAAGGATGAGTGGTTTCATTAGGAGTCTGTGGAGACAAAGAACTTTGTCCTTGGAGGCAAAAAGGGGAATGTATGAGAGTATAGTTTTACCAACGCTCTTATATGGGTGTGAAGCGTGGGTGATGAATGCTGCAGCGAGGAGAAGGCTGGAGGCAGTGGAGATGTCATGTCTGAGGGCAATGTGTGGTGTGAATATAATGCAGAGAATTCATAGTTTGGAAGTTAGGAGGAGGTGCGGGATTACCAAAACTGTTGTCCACAGGGCTGAGGAAGGGTTGTTGAGGTGGTTCGGACATGTAGAGAGAATGGAGCGAAGGAGAATGACTTCAAGAGTGCATCAGTCTGTAGTGGAAGGAAGGTGGGGTAGGGGTCGGCCTAGGAAAGGTTGGAGGGAGGGGGTAAAGGAGGTTTTGTGTGCGAGGGGCTTGGACTTCCAGCAGGCATATGTGAGCGTGTTTGATAGGAGTGAATGGAGACAAATGGTTTTTAATACTTGACGTGCTGTTGGAGTGTGAGCAAAGTAACATTTATGAAGGGATTCAGGGAAACCGGCAGGCTGGACTTGAGTCCTGGAGATGGGAAGTACAGTGCCTGCACTCTGAAGGAGGGGTGTTAATGTTGCAGTTTAAAAACTGTAGTGTAAAGCACCCTTCTGGCAAGACAGTGATGGAGTGAATGATGGTGAAAGTTTTTCTTTTTCGGGCCACCCTGCCTTGGTGGGAATCGGCCAGTGTTTACCTGGAGTTTACCTGGAGTTTACCTGGAGAGAGTTTCGGGGGTCAATGCCCCCGCGGCCCGGTCTGTGACCAGGCCTCCTGGTGGATCAGCACCTGATCAACCAGGCTGTTGCTGCTGGCTGCACGCAAACCAACGTACGAGCCACGGCCCGGCTGATCAGGAACTGACTTTAGGTGCTTGTCCAGTGCCAGCTTGAAGACTGCCAGGGGTCTGTTGGTAATCCCCCTTATGTGTGCTGGGAGGCAGTTGAACAGTCTCGGGCCCCTGACACTTATTGTATGGTCTCCTAACGTGCTAGTGACACCCCTGCTTTTCATTGGGGGGATGTGCATCGTCTGCCAAGTCTTTTGCTTTCGTAGTGAGTGATTTCGTGTGCAAGTTCGGTACTAGTCCCTCTAGGATTTTCCAGGTGTATATAATCATGTATCTCTCCCTCCTGCGTTCCAGGGAATACAGGTTTAGAAACCTCAAGCGCTCCCAGTAATTGAGGTGTTTTATCTCCGTTATGCGCGCCGTGAAAGTTCTCTGTACATTTTCTAGGTCGGCAATTTCACCTGCCTTGAAAGGTGCTGTTAGAGTGCAGCAATATTCCAGCCTAGATAGAACAAGTGACCTGAAGAGTGTCATCATGGGCTTGGCCTCCCTAGTTTTGAAGGTTCTCATTATCCATCCTGTCATTTTTCTAGCAGATGCGATTGATACAATGTGATAATAAAAAGATAATAAAATTACAAATATGTACAAGTAAGCTTGTGTGTATGTGTATAAGTGCTCTAAGTGGTTCGCTATGTCTCACGACTCGACTAGACTTAAACAAGTGACTGACAAAGTCCTCAAATAAACTAACTTCTTGACCAACTGGCAGTCAGAACAGTCTGCTTGAACAATAAAAAGAATGCTAAGCCTAATAGCAATATAACAAGCAACTGCGACAAAGAATCAGGAACAAGGAGATAATATAACGACACTAAGTAGGGACCATCTGCAGATCCTCCACAAAAGTCACAAAACTCCCATACTACTGTATCTAAGTTCAGCATAAGAAAATCCCCGACTGTGATAATACACAGATACCAGTACAAGTTAGGTCAGAAGCTACAGCTCAGGACCTTAGTTGTTCAAAGTGTTTATGCGACACACAACCTCAGTACAACGTCGAAAATCACTAAGTCTATACAATGTTCTGTGAACAGAGTTCTACAGAACTAACAAGAATAATGAGACAGACAATCTGTCCAACCACCAAGAGAGTCTAGACCAGACTGAATACTTCAGGCGAGGTGAGGACACCCCCCCTCGATCACGTGATAGCTCCGTGGACAGCTGTCGCCCAGCAAGAAGCCAGCAGTCTAACGAGCCACAAGCGATAATTACAGTAGTTAGACAATCAAGACTTGAACTGAGCACATAATATGTAACATCCTACCTAACCAAAGGAAGCTAAGTCAAATAACCTTATAAAGCAATATATTCACGATTTAGCTATTATCGCAAATATAAGCAGTATAAAATTATATGAAAAGATAATAATTATATATATACATAATAATCATTGCAACCCATTCAGGGTTGCAACAGGGAGGGATTTCAGAAAAGTTATAAGTGACAGGGATAGAATGGTACTAGAAGGTAGAATTCGAGTGGAGGAGGTAAAGGAGGCGATTTTTAGTATGAGTAAAGGAAAGGCACCAGGAATAGATGGCATTTCGAATGATTTTTATAGGGCACATTGGGGAAGTATAAAGCATTGTTTGGTTGATGTATTGAATTGCATGCTCACGGAGGGTAGGTTAGGTATGTCGCAAAGTACGGGGGTAGTTGTTTTGGTGCCCAAAAAGGGAGGGGGGAGGGGTCTGAGTGCATATAGAGCAATATCTCTTATGTGCTCGGACTATAAAATCTTTGCAAAAGTTTTAGGAAACAGAATGAGGAAGGTTATGGGGTCGGTTATTCACGAGGGACAGCTAGGTATACCAGGTAGGAGCATGAGGGATGGACATGTACGTATTAGGGAATTTTTGGAGGAATGTCAAGGGGGGGTGTCCTCGGGCTTGACTGGCAAAATGCTTACGACTGTGTTGATAGAGATTTATTGAGGCTTATTTTATTGAAGCAGGGTTTTGGAGAGGAGATTGTAAGATGGGTTGATACCTTGTATGTCTCGGCTATGATATGTGTACAGGTAAATGGTAAATTGAGGCAACCAGTCCGTATGGAAAGGGGTTTGAGGCAAGGGTGCCCCCTCTCCCAGCTGCTTTTTGCTTGTATGCAA
>NW_026468682.1:0-10329 GCF_026875155.1 Cherax quadricarinatus | reverse complement strand
TATTAAATATTTTAAAATTTTATATTTTATATTTAATATTTTAAAATATATATTATTATATTTATATATATTTTTAAATTTTATATATATTATTATATTATATTATATATATTTATATATTATATATATATATATATTTATATTATATATTATATATTTATATATATATTTTTATATATATATTATTTTATATATTTTTATATTATTATATTTATATATTATTTATATATTTTATATTTATATATATATATTATTTTTTTTTTTATATTTATATATTTTTATTATATATATTATATTATATTTATATTATTTTTAAAATTTTATATATTTATATATATATCTATATATTTTAAAATATTTATATATATAAAATTTTTTTAATATTTTTTTTTATATATTTTTTTTATTTTTTTTTTTTTTTTTTATTTTATTTTAAAAATTTTTTTATATATATATATTATTTTTTTTTTTTTTTTTATAATATTTTTTTTAAATTTTTTATATTTTATTTTTTTATTTATTTTTTTATATTTTTTATATTTATTTATTTTTTTTTTTATTTATTTTTTTTTATTTTATTTATATTTTTTTATTATATATAATTTTTTTTATAATTTTTATTATATATATTTTATTTTTTTTTTATATATTTTTTATTTTTATATAATATTTATTATATTATTTATATAATATATTATATATATTTTTTTTATAATTTATTTTTTTTTAAAATTAAAAATTTTTATATATATTTTTTTAAAATTTTTTAAAAATATATATATTATTTTTATATATTTTTATATTATATTTATATATAAATATTATTTAATATATAATAAATATTTTTATTTATTTTTAATTTATTTTAAAAATAATTATTATTTTTATATAAATAATTAATTATATATATTATTTTTATATTTTATATTTATATAAAAATTATGATATATTATTTATATATTATTATATATTATTTATAATATATTTTTTTTTTTTTTTTTATAATATAAAAATATATAATATTTATATATATTTTTATTTTTTTAAATTTATTTTTTAATATATATTTTTATATTATATATAATATAATATTATAAAATTTATTTATTAAAAATATATTATATTATAATATAAATTATTTTAAATACTATTATATTTATTATTATATAATATATTATTATATAATACATATATTATATATAATATATTTTATATTATTATATATTAATTATATAATATATATTTATATATAATATTTAATAAAAATTTAATATATATTTTATATATATATATTATATATTATATATTAATATATATTTATTTGCATTGCAATAAGTCAGAGAAAACAGGTGGTTTCACAGTAGCAATTTCCCAAATTTCGTGTTTTTCACTTATCAAGGAAATCATAAAAAATAATACAGAAAAGGGAAGGCTTTAAAAAGGTCGCGGCCCCCGAGTCTGAGCCTTAAAAACACAAAAAAAACGAAAAAAAAAAAAATGAGTTAATTTTACCGAAAATGAGCAAAGATCTGGCAAACATTTTGGTGTGCGCCTCGTTCTGTACGATAATTACATTAAAGCTTCGTAATTATAACAATGGCATACGTCATCGCATGACGGGCCCCCAGTCACCATAAAAATAACGCGTGCTCCAGCGCGACAGCTTTTTTTTAAAACAGTATAAGGTATTTTTTTTTCCTTTTTTTTGGTGTATTTTTAGCAGATCTTCAAAATTTAGTAATGGCAACTCTTTAGCTGTGAGAGGGGGTTTGTCAAGTCAGTCCCGACGGGAAGTCTGAAGAGAGGGGGGGATGTGTCACTTTGTCTGACAGCTGATTACCCTTGGGACGTTACTTTTTGCCTTTCATTGTATACATTTTTGGTACACAATGCCTGCAAAGAAGAAACAGTTTGCCAAGAACATTAGCCACAAGAGGAAAAGGCACATAGAAGCAATGATAAGGTCTATACAAGCAAAGAGAGCAGCAGCTGCTGTGGTTGGTGACGCCGCCACGATGCTAGTACCACCACCCTCCTCTCAACACCACTGGGCTACAGACGTTCAGCAGTGACTCAAAAACAACTTGAATTAATGGAGAAGAACATGAAGGAACAACGGAAGCGAAGAGGAATGAAGAGGAAAAGGGAGCTGGACACGTCCTACGAGCCTGCAGGACATTAGATAATCATGTGTCCACCTACATCCAGTCATAGGTACGTAATTATTAGTGTTTTTTTGGTATATTTTTATATTGTTATGTGTATAAATATGATATATGGGTGCAGTTACATGTATCTGTACATAATCACTGGGAAAAGGATTTTGAGAATTCATTTCTTTCTTTTCAGATTGATTGGGATGGATTTTTATGATTGTCCGGCCACCAGAGAACTTCAGGATAAAGGGATCTTCATGGAACTTCAGGAATAATGTCTATATAACCAGTTCTACTCTCAATAAACGTATAAAGGCACTATGAGTATTTTTACCCACTGTATAGTAATGTTCAATGTATTTGTTGATTTTTTTCAAAAGTGCATTTATTTGTATTTTTCTGAGGTAAAACCATTATTTATGAACCGATCATTCTGAATTTTACAAAAGTTATTCAGGGGAGCCTGTTTGACTTTGTAATGGAGCTGTCTTGGGTAATAATTTTACAAAAGTTATTCAGGGGAGCCTGTTTGACTTTGTAATGGAGCTGTCTTGGGTAATAATAACTTCAGTTTTGCATAAATTGATGTAAAGTGCAAAAAAAAAATTTTAAATAAAGTCAAGACATAATAATATTTTTTTTGGGTACCGTAAAACATGTTATTGCATTATTTATATCCATTGGCATTACTTTATCATTTGTGATTATCAACAATGATTTCGAGATTGCCAATATTGACTTGCGTTGCTATAAGTGTTGCCATGTCCAATTTTTCACATTTTTATTTTTTATAACTTTATTTATTGGACGATCTTGATGCAACTTTCACCACATGAGGCTCAATATGCCTAAAGTCTCTGGTAAAAAAATCAACGAAATCGAGCAAAAAAAAAAAAAAAAAATTCAGGCTGCCTGCCGCCTTCACTGGACACATCCTTAATCTACAACAAGAACACATCCTTCACCGGCAACATGTGACGAAGCCTACAGATCAGCCTTGGTTTGGCTTTCGTTGTAGAGAGGCTGCTACTGCTAAGTACAAAGCATGGCGAAGGTATAAGAGATATCCTACCACCTATAACAGGAACTTGCACAGGTAAGCCTGTAGGCATATGGGCGAAGTTCAAAAGTAGGCAATTGCTAAATGGGAGGTGAACACAATAAAAAAGCTAGCATCAGGTAGAGTAGGCTCCAAAACCTGGTAGTCCCTGGCCAAGAACAGAAAAGATTGTCTGCCTGATGAACTCATTCCACCTCTAAAGCAACAGGATGGGACCACCTCTACTAGTAGTCAAAAGAAAGCGGACCTCTTTGCCGAGCACTTTGCTACCAAAATGCAAGTTCCTGCTCCAGCAAGGGATCCTCCTTGGCTAACTGCAAGAACTGTGTCAAAAATGTCAGTGATGACAATAAAGCAGGAGGAAAATGCATTTCCCTCTTAAATCGCCCTTTACCAAGAAAAGGTTGTGGGCTCTGACAAGTTGAGCCCAAGATTTCTGAGATGTGCACACCAGCTAGCAGCGCCTCTAACTCGCATCTTTCAGCACTGCCTAGTACAGTGTAAATGGCCTCTGTGGAAAAAGGCAAATGTAGTCCTTTTTCACATAAAGAACGCAGAGCAGAAATCAGCAACTACAGACAGAGTCACTCCCGTCAATCACTGGCAAGATCCTTGAGGGCAATAATCTCATGGCAAATGACAGAGTTTATTGACTACCACTCATATACTTTGTGACCGTCAATATGGCTTCAGGAAAGGTTACTCTGCTGCTGATCTGTTGTTAAACCTCTCCACTAATGGCACCCAAACACTGGATGAATCCAAAGTCAGCTGTTTGGTAGCATTGGACATTGCTGATGCTTTCGACTGGGTGTGGCACCAGGGCCTCTTGGCAAAACTGAAAGCTCTGGGAATTTCAGGCTCTACGTTATGTCTCCTCAGTGATTACCTTTTATGGTAAATTTTCTAAGTGTAGTTCTCAATGGAACAAAATCAGAAAGAAAATCCTATTAGGGCGAGTGTTACACAAGGAAGCGTTCTGGGACCATTGTTATGGAATGTCTACTTCAGTGACCTTATTCATCTCATCCCAGAATCCCATGCATATGCAGACGACTGCACTCTGACATTCCAAGGGAAGAAATGCCAGCTGCCTAAGTTACAAACAAACACAGCTACGAGGTATTCAGCTTGGGGAAAACCCATGGCAAGTAACATTTGCAGTGAGAAAAAGCAAATGATGGTCTCTAGCAGTAAGTATGAAGGGAAAGTGTTGGTACCTTGGGGTGAAAAATTTCACTCCAAAAAGACCATGAAGAACACGTTTGTAAATCTTGCAAACAAGGCAGCCAGGAAGCTTTCAGCACTTCGCCATATTTTGCATCTGCCTGACAGCAGGGGTTGCAAGATTCTGTATGAGGCTCAGGTACGTTCACTCCTTGAGTTTTGCTCTACTTTCTTGGTTTGCCTGCCCCCCCCTCTCATCTGCGGGCTGCTTGACAGAGTAGAGAACAGAACAAGACGTCTCATCTCTCGCCTGGACCCATCCTGGATAGATTTTGTAATTTCAGCAGAGCCTTCAACCACGAGGGATGTGGGTGGCCTTACTGTTATGTACAAGGCCAACATGTCAAAGTACCACACCCGGTTCCCCTTCGAGGACAGCGAGAAGGCAGCTTCTATACCACAAGACGGGCAGAAAGCGGCAACTTCACTCTGGCTGTACCCTTCCCCGGAACTTCACTTCATTTTGGGGATCATTTATCCCAAGGATGACTCGAATCTGGAACACATTCGTACAACATTATGATGTCAACAAGATTTAAAATCAGTTTATCAAATGAAAATGCTGGCTCACAGATTGCTCCCAAATTCATCTGTTTCCTACTTGATTTTTCATAACCAAAATTATTTCAAATGAGCTGATGTAGGTACCGTTGTTAGCTTGTCAAGTAATCACAAGTAATGCACATCACAAGTAGTCACAAGTAATGCGCTTAACATGACAAGTAATGCACTTAACATGAAAAGTAATGCGCTTAAAATGACAAGAAATGCACTTAACATCACATGTAATGCACTTAACATCACAAGTAATGAACTTAAAATCACATGTAATTCACTTAACATCACAAGTAATGCACCTCACAGTCATTGTTAGAGTTGACTGGGTTATCAAGCCAATGGGGAAAGTTGACTGGGTTATCTAGCACACGGGGAAAGTTGATTGGGTTATCCAGCACACTAGGAGAATTGACCCCGGTTATTAGCAAAACTGGGGACAATTGACTGGGTTACCTAGCACACTGGGAGAGTTGACTGGGTTACCTAGCACACTGGGAGAGATGGCTGGGTTATCTACCACACTGGGAGAGTTGGCTGGGTTATCTACCACACTGAGAAAGTTGACTGGGTTACCTAGCACACTGGGAGAGTTGACTTGGTTACCTAGCACACTGGGAGAGTTGACTGGATTACCGAATACAGTGGCAGAGTTGACTTGGTTATCTAGCACACCGGAAGAGTTGGTTGGGTTACCTAGCACACTAGGAGAGGGTTGACTGGGTTACCTAGCACCTGGAGAATTGACTGGGTTACCCAGCACACTGGGAGAGTTGACTGGGTTGTCTAGCACACTGGGACAATTGACTGCGTTATCAAGCACACTGGGAGATATGACTGGATTACCGAGCATACTGGGAGAGTTACTGGGTTCTCTACCCCTGCGGGAGAGTTGACTGGTTACTGAATACAGTGGCGAGTTGACTGGGTTATCTAGCACACCGGAGAGTTCGTTGCGTTACTTAGCACACTAGGGAATTGACTGAGTTACTAGCACACTGGGAGAATTGACTGGGTTTTTCTACCACGCTGTGGGAAAATTGACTAGGATATTTAGAACACTGGGAGAGTTGAATGGGTTATCTACCACACTGAGAAAGTTTATTCTGGTTTATCTAGCACACTTGGAGAGTTTTACTGGGTTATCTAAACACACTGGAGCAATTGACTGTGTTATCTAGCACCTGGGGAGAGTTGGCTGGGTTATCTGCCACAATGGGAGAGTTGGCTGGGTTATCTACCACATGGGAGAGTTGGCTGGGTTATCTACCACAGTGAGAAAGTTGACTGGGTTACCCAGACACCGGGAGAGATGACTGGGTTACCTAACAAACTGGGGAGTTGAGTGGATTTTCCTTGCAAACTGGGAGAGTTGAGGGGTTACTAGCACATGGGAGAGTAGACTGGGTTATCTAACACACTGAGAGAGTTGACTTGGTTACCTAGCACACTGGGAGAGTTGAATGGGTAGTATGTGTTTTCACCAGTTGTAATTACAGGGGTCGAATTATAGCTCCTGGCCCGCCTTTTCACTGGTCACTACTAGGACACTCTTCCCGCTCCACGAGCTTTATCATATCTCTTTTTAAAAACTATGCATGGTTCCTCTCACCACTACCTCACTTCAAAACTATTCCATTTCCCTTTGGCAACACTATGGCTGAAAAAATACTTCCTAACATTCCTGTGATTCATCTGAGCCTTCAACTTCCAATTGTGACCTCTTGTTCCTGTTCCTTATCCTGGAACTTTCCTGCCCTGTCCACCTTGTCGATTCCTCTCAGAATTTTTATATTCGTTAATTCAGTCCTTCCCTGTCCCTCCTGTCCTCCAGTGTCGTCAGGTCGAGTTCTCTTAACCTCTCCTCGTAAGACACGCCCCTTAACTCCGCGACTAGTTTCGTTGCGAACCTTCCATTTTCTCTAGTTTCCTACGTGTTTGCAAGGTTTAGAGTTCCAAACTGAGCTGCATAGTCCATATAGGCCTGTAATCGGCATAGAGGGTCCGGAACGACTCCTTACTAGATCTAGGAATGCTGTTCTTAAGTTCTCTAGTCGCTCATATGCTGCAGCAGTTATTTGCTTGGTGTGCGCCTTAGGAGATGTGATCGGTATTAAATAAACACCAAGATCCTTTTCCTTGAGTGAGGTTTGTAGTCTTTGGTCCCCTTATTCATTATACCATCAGCGTTGGTGTATCATACCTTCAATTTCCTCTCCAACTCTGTATTCTGGGGGGTTTGTGAGTTGGGGGGGTCCTCGCAGGGAGCCGTGTGTGTGTGTGTGTGTGTGTGTGTGTGTGTTTGTGTGTGTGTGTGCTTACTCACCTAGTTGTCCTCACCTAAATTAGGTTGCAGGGGATTAATCTCTTCTCCTGGCTACACCTCCCTGCAAACCGCTAATGGTTTCAACGCGCTCCTGGCTACACCTCCCTGCAAACCGCTAATGGTTTCAACGCGCTCCTGGCTACGTGAACTCTTATCATACCTTTAAGGTCGTAATTCGATTTTCTTTTTACCACTTTCCTGTCTAAGTCGTTCTACTTCCTGACCACTCTAAGGTTAAAGAAAAATTCCCTGATATCCCTGTTGCTTATATGTGCTTGTAACTTTCAGCTGTGACCTTGTGTACCTGACATCTGCCTCTCAAACTGACTCTCCCTGTCCACACTGCATTTCCCTCTTCTACACGTCTAAATCATATTTTCGTCCATTTTTTCTCTAGTGTTCTCAAGTTTTACTCTTTAAACCTGGCCTCGTAGTTCATACCCCACACTTCTGGGACTAGCTTTATTGCAAACCTTTGCACTTTTCCCAGCTTTACATGCTTTAACAGATCTGGGTTTTGTACTAGCACCGAATACTCCAAGTTCGCTTTGGCAAATAGCGTGTGTAAGGTCCTGAATGCTTGCTTGTTGAAGCTCCTGAACACATCCTTTAAATTTACCAGCCTCGCGTTTCCTGCAACGATTATTGTGGGTTGATGTGTATCTCGGGCGAAATGCTCGTACCTACAGTATGCTCTCCCTCATAACCTTCACTTTCAGGAAGGTTTGTATCATTTATTCCTCGTAGCTTTTATACTGATTTGGGACCTATCTTTCCTTCTTGTGTGTGTGTGTGTGTACTCACCTAGTACTCACCTAGTTGAGGTTGCGGGGGTCGAGTCCGAGCTCCTGGCCCCGCCTCTTCACTGACCGCTACTAGGTCACTCTCCCTGAGCCGTGAGCTTTATCATACCTCTGCTTAAAGCTATGTATGGATCCTGCCTCCACTACATCGCTTCCCAAACTATTCCACTTACTGACTACTCTGTGGCTGAAGAAATACTTCCTAACATCCCTGTGATTCATCTGTGTCTTCAGCTTCCAACTGTGTCCCCTTGTTACTGTGTCCAATCTCTGGAACATCCTGTCTTTGTCCACCTTGTCAATTCCTCTCAGTTTTTTGTATGTCGTTATCATGTCCCCCCTATCTCTCCTGCCCTCCAGTGTCGTCAGGTTGATTTCCCTTAACCTCTCCTCGTAGGACATACCTCTTAGCTCTGGGACTAGTCTTGTTGCAAACCTTTGCACTTTCTCTAGTTTCTTTACGTGCTTGGCCTAGGTGTGGGTTCCAAACTGGTGCCGCATACTCTAATAGGGGCCAAACGTACACGGTGTACAGTGTCCTGAATGATTCCTTATTAAGATGTCGGAATGCTGTTCTGAGGTTTGCTAGGCGCCCATATGCTGCAGCAGTTATTTGGTTGATTTTGCGCTTCAGGAGATGTGCCTGGTGTTTTTACTCACCCCAAGATCTTTTTCCTTGAGTGAGGTTTGTAGTCTCCCGACACCCTAGACTGTACTCCGTCTGCGGCCTTCTTTGCCCATCCCAATCTTCATGACTTTGCACTTGGTGGGATTGAACTCCCGGAGCCATTGCTGGACCAGGTCTGCAGCCTGTCCAGATCCCTTTGTAGTTCTGCCTGGTCTTCGATCGAGTGAATTCTTCTCATCAATTCACGTAATCTGCAAACAGGGACACCTCAGAGTCTATTCCTTCCGTCATGTCGTTCACAAATACGAGAAACAGCACTGGTCCTAGGACTGACCCCTGCGGGACCCCGTGGTCACAGGTGGGCCCCCTCTAACACCTTGCCACGTACCATGACTCGCTGCTGTCTTCCTGACAAGTATTCCCTGATCCATTGTAGTGCCTTCCCTGTTATCCCTGCTTGGTCCTCCCGTTTTTGCACCAATCTTGTGTGGGGACTGTGTCAAACGCCTTCTTGCAGTCTAAGAAAATGCAATCCACCCACCCCTCTCTCTCTTGTCTTACTGCTGTCACCATGTCATAGAACTCCAGTAGGTTTGTTGACACAGGATTTCCCGTCCCTGAAAACCATGTTGGCTGCTGTTGATGAGATCATTCCTTTCTAGGTGTTCCACCACTCTTCTCCTGATAATCTTCTCCATGATTTGCATACTATACATGTCAGTGAATGGTCTGTAGTTTAATGCTTCATGTCTGTCTCCTTTTTTAAAGATTGGGACTACTTTTTCTGTCTTCCATGCCTCAGGCAATCTCCCCGTTTCGATAGATGTATTGAATATTGTTGTTTGGGGTACACATAGCGCCCCCTGCTCCCCCCTCTCAATACCCATGGGAGATGTTATCTGGCCCCATTGCCCTTTTAGGTATCTAGCTCACTCAGAAGCTCTTCACTTCTTCCTCGGTTGTGTGCACTGTGTCCCGCACTTTAGTGTGCCCCACCTCTCCGTCTTTCTGGAGTCCCTTCTGTCTCCTCTGTGAACACTTCTTTGAATCTCTTGTTGAGTTCTTCACATACTTCACGGTCATTTCTTGTTGTCTCTCCTCCTTCCTTCCTTAGCCTGATTATGGTCCTTGACTGTTGTTTTCCTCCTGATGTGGCTGTTTTGTGTGTGTGTGTGTGTTTTGTGTGTGTGTGTGTGTGTGTGTGTGTGTGTGTGTGTGTGTGTATGTGTGTGTGTAGATGAGTGCTGTCTGCGGATCTGAGTACATACAGTAGAAGCGTGTGTGCTCTGTGTTTAGCCCCACTTCTGCTGTGAAAACTTCCTTTTTTGTCTATGATTGCTTTATGTCTAGATTGTTTTTACACACTGTTGTGTACTGTCTCCTTGCTTTTGGAGTTTAAACACCATGGGTACATTTCACACTGCCTTTGTAGCAAAAAAAAATTCCCTAATAGTTACTCTATTGTCGGGGGCCAGCCCGTAGCCTAACCTGTTAAACCTCGTTCCAAAGGGGAAAGATAGAGTGATCACTCACAGGCAGCTAAAAAACACACCACTATAAAAAAAAGAAGCTAA
>NW_026468681.1:0-12906 GCF_026875155.1 Cherax quadricarinatus | reverse complement strand
TATAATATTTTTTATGTTAATGAATTTGTGTAGAATAAATCATTGAATTTGTGTCTAAGTTGGAATTTCTATAATCAATTGTATATTTTGTATGCAAATTACATAAACTATTGTTTAAACATCAATGTAACATGTTTGTATGATGTGCATGTAGGTTATAATGGGTTAAGTGGGGTTTCCACCAGTGTTATATTTGTTACGCAGTTATATCTTTTGGTATTGTGTGTGTTTAGTGAAACGTACGTATGCATTTTATGGTGTGTTTGTCGTATATATCTATACGTATTAGTTAAAGATTTTTTCTGGTATTTATGGTGTGTACCTCGTTGTACTCTATAGATTATGTATGGTGATGCTATTTAATTTTTAAGCAGCCTTGTATTTATGATGTTTTAAATAAAAAAAAAAAAAAATATCTTGGTGTAGTCGTGCCTTTCAATTAATCCGCCATGCCACAACTTAATTAGAAATACATAGATATGCTAAATGCTGAGGAATTGCAGACATGTGCAACGTCGTAAACGTTTTGCCATCCAATAAGTGGACATAACGTGAAGTCTGTAGAAGTATGGTATATACTTTCACAACATAACAGTTCTCAGAACTCTTGCTACAACCCCAGTTATGGTGTCAATGATAGAACACTATGTTAATAAACTTTGTTAGAACCTTAACTGGTTCTGCTGCGTCATATTAATGTCAGGCAACGAAAATTCTGTTCTGCTCTTGGAGCTAAAGCAAAACGAAATTCTCAAAATTATTCTTAGCTGTACTAAAACTAAAATGTGGAAGAAAATAGGTATTCCTAGTGTCAGTGAAAGGATAATTGAAGTAAACACTCTTCTCGGTATTTGACTTTTATGAAATGAACCGGAAACTGTCACCGTCTTGAAACACTGCAAATAAATAAATCTGTATGCCTTTAAAACAAGTTAATATATTGAGTTTTATAATCTGCATGAACTGTATCTCTGAAGCAAAAGGTTCAGTGTTCTAATCAAAATGAAGGAAGGAAGCCATTAAATAGTTTAGAGGGAAAAGCATAAGGGAGGAATGGAGGTAGGGAGGGAGGAATGGAAGAAAAAAGTAAAGGAGAAAGAGAGCAGGAAGTATGGAAAGAAAGGAGAAGGAAAGGAAAGAGGGATGAAGAGACGCAAGTACGAAGGGATGGAAGCTGTGGATTAACCTATTGCAAGATTTTCCTTCGTTTCCTTAGACAGGTGTCTTGTTTACATCTACAGTTAGTAGAATGTATGCAACAAAATTTTCTTGGTTCACTGACAAAGATCTTTAACTGTGTTGTCTGAACATCAAATTTCCATATTTTCCAGCAACAGTATTACCAGTGCTATTAGTTTTCTTTTACTTTATCGCGGATAGTAAGACTATCACAAGTATTTACGTTCCTCGCCTCATGTTAGGTTAATAAACAGAAGACGAAATTTTCTTTACAATAAATGGTGTAACATTTTGTTAAACATGTGGAGTAAATGGTTTGCAGAAGACTTTTTTTCTTATTCTTCTGTCAGTTTGGCAACTTTCTCTTGTTACAGTTTTTACTCTGTTAAGGTTATACCTCTGTGAAAATACTGTATTGTTTACTATAGTATAGCTATACTATATAGCTTACAATAAATATAGCTATAACAATATAGCTTACGGAAAAAAAATACCATATTGAAAATAGGAAATTAAACCTGAGAGCTTTCATGGCATATGAAGGCGCTCAGGTTTAATTTCTTATTTCCACTGCGGTATTTTTTTTTTCAGATTTGCAATCAGGCGTTTTATTGTGATTTCTTCCATAGCTTACCATTAATACATTTAAGAGGATTGCCAGCGGTAATAAAGCGTCTCACAGTTTCAGAGATGTATCATTTAGTGAAAGAAAAGACACCAAAAATTTATAATGTTTACTCAAATATAAAGTACACAAACATAAAATATTATCCATATGAATCAAACAACAAAAACGTTAAACATAAATTGAAAATGAATAAGAAATGAAAAACAAAATACGAGTTACTTCAGCAAGAGGTTGTAGATGAATGGTTCAGGGAACCGACACGTTGATAAATTAGACACATGTGCAACTCTTGGGTATCTTTATTGAGGAAACGTTTCGCCACACAGTGGCTTCATCAGTCCACTGATTACCTCATTCTCCTCCTGTTCTTCAAGATTCTTCTTTGTATGGACTGATGAAGCCACTGTGTGGCGAAACGTTTCCTCAATAAAGATACCCAAGAGTTGCACATGTGTCTAATTTATCAAGAGGTATGGAGCAGCTTGCTGGCTGTGATCCACTGTGGGTCAATGTGACGTATGTACAATAGCCACTGAAGATAGAAACAGAAGATTCGTTCACCTCAAATTGAAGATTAAGACCTGGAAACCTGTTTTAAAATAGGCCTGAATCCTAATGTAGAGCACAAGTCAACACGGTGTTGTGTAGTAGAACACAAGCGGTGGGTAACGAGTCGACCAACAAGCACCGCTCCCAGAATGGCAAAGTTGCACATACTTTGGTTGATTTTCACGGTAACCGAATGCGAAATTAAGAGGAATAGTGGAGGCTTTTGCCAAAGTCAAGCAGCCATTTAATAAATCTTTCGAGAGCTCGCTTGCCGGCTCATAACACTTAGTCAGGGGAAGAAAAATACAGACAGCAGTCATCACAACAAAAAGTGATTCACTCACTTGATAAGCTGAAAGTTTCAGTGATCTCTGAGAGAAAATAAAGTATAACTTTACGCTAAAGAATCCAAGTACTTCAAAATCAAGACGAGTAACAGATGCAAGAGATTCAAGAAAATAGACAAACATAAATACACACGTAGATTCATAGACCAACAATTCACTTACTAATCTGGAGTGTATTATTAGAAGATAAATCACTTTAACACTCAAACGACCCACACTACAGTCACACTCACACGAACACAAAATTATGTGTATCCAAGTGAATTTTCTCTCACAGGGCTGTATTAAATCAGTAGGAGTTGCACAGTGCATGAGAAATTGGAAGTAATCAAGTTTAATTTCTGGAATTGAGGGGTATCACAATATCTCTGAATCAAGAACCCATTTATCAGCAGACTGTACCCCTTTGAGGGGCCAATATTTTTGTGTGTAAATATTGTTAGGCTTTCATGATACTTCATTAGCTAATATCCCTCTCGCTAATACCCATCTAGCTAATGCTCCTCTAGCTAATACCCCTCTAGCTAATGCTCAGTCTAATACCCCACTGCCTAATATTCTTCTAGCTAATGCACCTCTAGCTAATGCCCCTCTAGCTAATACCCCATTAGCTAATACCCCTCTAGCTAATGCTCAGTCTAATACCCCACTGCCTAATATTCTTCTAGCTAATACACCTCTAGCTAATGCCCCTCTAGCTAATACCCCATTAGCTAATACCCCTCTAGCTAATGCTCAGTCTAATACCCCACTGCCTAATATCCTTCTAGCTAATACACCTCTAGCTAATATCCCTCTAGCTAATAGGCTGAATCAAACCCTGCCACTCGTACACCTCACTCATTCAATTCTGAGTTTGAGGTGAGAACGTTGCATGCTTACGCTTTATTCTAACAAATCTTATTAACAACTAACTGATCCATCAGGACTGTTTTGCAACATATTCGACTGGCTTTCTGGATTCAGTTTCTATGAAAAATCCTTCTACCCTCAATGCCTGATTGTGCTGATGGTGCATAGGTGACTACTACTGTCTACGAAGTTGGGGACGATTAGCATACAATATTCTTCGGTTAAAATAGAGGTTATATTTGCTATTTTACCTAAATTTCTGCTCTGTATGTGTCCAATGTGTTTTTTCATATTTACAAATATATTCGACACAAACTCAAATAAAATTCTTCCTTTACAGAATTCTCTTGAAGATGGTTGTTGTTATTATCATTATTATTATTATTATTATTATTATTGTTTTTATTATTATGTATCCCAGAGGGAGGACCTTTTAAGTAGTTGCCTGAATTTATTTTCTTCTGGTTTTCTTTCTCCAACTTATTGTTTATATTTTGATCATAACAAGACTAGACCTCATCTGATCGGCTTCAGTTTTTTCAACAAAGACATATGGTATCTAAAGCAAAATTCTTCTAACCCTTGGCATATACAGCTGCCCTGTCACAAAAGTGGTAAAACCGATTCTCTGTATCATGGAACGGCTCCGATAACTTACAGAGGCTGGCCATATTATCAGAATCACATCAAAAAAATCTCATATTTGTCGGTTTTAAGCATTTTACAACGACTTTCCTTCGAAAATGTTGGATGAATATTACATTTATGGTGGAACACAGTTTACCTGACTGTATTCCATAAATGTAATGCATAGTAAAACTGAGGTATTCGGTGGGGAAAAAGTTTGCAAGTGTAGTAGTGCTGCCAGACCAAATCAGTGTCCTCCTGGAACTGGAGTGGAAGATTGTGTGCAGCATTTAGTCGTCAAAGTGAACATTAAACACCTTAAAATGCTATATTTATATATTGATTTGTGTTTGCATTTGTGTAACTGAGTTTGGCAAGTAATTGTAGTTAATTTTAATTCAATTATTCTTTTTCTTATAGAAACTGTACTAAAAAAGTCATATTTTCAGAAAACTTGGTAAAACAAAAGATATATCACCAAAAAAGAGGGGTCAAATTCATACGTTACTGACAGAAACAGGTTACTATTACAGAAAAATTGCCGAAAAATTAAATTTCAAGAAATACTCCTGACAGGTTGGCATTAATTATTAACGATAATCTCGCATCATCCCAAAACGAGCTGGAAAAAAAACGGAAGGGAAAGGATAACAATTCCAAGAGCAGACCGACATATTGAAAAGAAGCCTACTTACGATTGCCAGTGGAGCACCTTAAACACCAATTATATCAGGAGAAAATTTTGTTTCAGCGAGAACCCTGAGAAGATGCGTACGTGACGTCGGACTAAAAACTTGCCACCCACGTAAGAATCCCATGTTGATCCCTACACCGATTGAAAAGCATTTAAAATGGGCACAGAAGTACTCTACTTTCACTACAAGTGACTGGATAATCACGGATGTTTTTTTAGCAACATGTTACATTAAGCGTGATTTGAATGTTCGACAATAAATTGAGTGTAGGCTTCAACATTTTTCGTATCTTCAAATGTGTCTTACTTTCTTTGCTCGTTTTTGTTTAGTGATGAATCGGTGTTTCAAGTAATGTGTGACAAATCTTAGTATTAAGATGTGTCATTGAGGATTAAACATCCAACATCTGTGATGATCTGGTCCATAATTAGTAGTAAAGGTACAAGAAGGCTGTATATTGTTGAAGGTACCATGCAACAGCATCAGTATAGAAGAGTTTTAGAACTTAGACTCATTCCTCAGATACTAGACTGGTTTCAGGGTGATGAATTATTTCATTTTGTGCAGGATGGAGCACCATACCACACAGTAAAATCTGTGGTATTGTGCTCCATCGTGCACCATGCCACGAAATATTCCTGTAATTGACTGGCCAGGTAATTCACCTGATATGAATCCAGTAGAGAATTTATGGGAAATAGTTAAAAGAAAAATGAATGAAAGCAGAGTCTATCACAACCAAAACACACTTGATAGAAAGACTACGATGAGTATGGTACCATGATGACGTGCAAACCAACTGCCGTATCTGCTTAAAGAACATACCTCGACGCATCGCTCCTCTAATTAAGGCTAAAGATGGACCAACTAAGTATTGAAAGTGTGGAATACATGTTCACTACATTCAAGTAAACTATGTTCTACCGTAATTGTATAATTCATCCTAAATTTTTGAAGGAAAGTCAACGTGATATGCTTAAAACTAACAAATATTCAAATTTTCTTGTTCGACTAATAATTCACTATGTAACACAATTTTTGTTCCTGACAAGTAAGTGTTATGTTTTCAACTTCTTTTATTTCAAAACAATATAAAATGCCCATTATTCCTTTTAAACTTTTCTTTTCTGGCTTACAGGATGAATTTTGACAAAAAAATGGCTAAATTTCAATATTTTTTTGCTAGTTTTGGATGTATAACAAAAACTTATAATAAAATAAATAAAATTTGCATAAATATAATAAAATTTAGACAAATTTTATTTTAAACTTTCTGAAACACATTTACAAAGTTAAAAATGAACAGTTTTTCTAGATTTGCGAGCAGCAACAAATCACTTTCCCGTTTAAGCCCCCAAATGTAGTCTCCCATCATGTTTTCGTTATAAGATCCCTGATATCTGTGTTCAAAGTCCATTATATCTTGGTGGAAGCGCTCCCCTTGCTCCCCTGAGTATGCTCCCATATTCTCCTTGAAATCGTCGAGATGAGCACCAAGGATATGGACCTTAAGGAACATCCTACAGCCCAGCTGACCATAGCTTTTTACTAAGGTTTCAACAAGTTCCACATAACTGTCAGCCTTGTTGTTGCCCAGAAAGCCCTGTGTTACAGCAACAAAACTCTCCCAGGATTCCTTTTCCTTCTCTGTGAGCTTCTTTGGAAATTCTGAGCACCCCAATGATTTTCCTGACTTGTGGTTCAGTGAAGATGCCAGCCTTCACCTTTGCCTCTGATAGCTTGGGAAAGAGTCTGAAGATACTTGAAGGCTTCAGACTCTTTGTCAAGAGCTTTAACAAACCGTTTCATTATCCCTAGTTTGATGTATAATGGGGGAACAGAACCTTTTGAGGATCCACCAATGGTTTATGTCTTCCTACTGAGAACTCAGTCCTGTGAGGCTAGTGCTTTATCTGGTAATGTTCTGCTTTGTCTCTACTACCCAATGACAGAGATAACAAGGAAACTTGGTATAACCTTCTTGGAGTCCCATCAAAAATACCACCATTTTGAAGTCTCCAATAACCTCCCAGACATACTTATCATAGTTCTAAGCTTCTAATAGAAGTTTGACACTGTTATAGTCTTCCTTAAGATGCAATGAATGAGCCAAGGGAAGAGATGGATACTTGTTCACATTGTACAGAAGTACAGCTTTAAGGCTTCTGGAGGAGCTGTCAATGAAGAGTTTCCACTCATCTAGATTGCAGCATTCCAGTTGCATCAAACAGGCCTGATACATCGTTACAGTAGCGCAAACCTGCTTCATTAGTGAAGAAGCTCTTGTCACTTGCACACTTTCATCCACCAAGTCCCACTCCTTGAGCCTTGAAATCAAAAGCTCAGCATTTGACTTTGTCAAAGCAAGATCTCTGATGAGGTCATTGAGGTCTATGTGGTTTTGGGGTAGTAAGGTTTTCCCCCCATCAGCTGAAATCTGTGCTCTTCATTTTTCTAATTTGCTGTTTTCTTCTTCTGAGGGGTTGACTTCTTTCGGGGGCTAGGTACAAGAGATCAGCACTGTGTAATACTGGTGCAATAGAAGACGGAAGGTCGGGATAAGTTTTACAGGTGCATTTTTCCCAGTTCGGAGTTTGGAAGGATCCACCAGGCAGAAGTAGCAGTTGGTTGAGTGATCAGTGGGTTCACAACCATATTCTAGGAGCAACAAACTTCATGGCTCTTTTCTCTCCTCTGTACAATCCTGTAAATAACAAAAGAATAGTTTCTGTTACATACATGCCATTTAAAAATGTTCCTATTCAAGATTTTACCCTTCAAATAAATAATGACTTTCTTACCTTCCAGTGTTTTCTTACAATGTTCACAGCAACATGAGGTGCCCAGGTCTTGTCTTGGTAAACCAACTGGCATGCCAAAATATGCTTTATAAGCTTCACATATTTTTTAGATACTGTTACAGATAACTTCTTTGCTCTTGTCTTAATGAATTGCCCACATATGTAGCAGAATGCATTGGAAAATGACTGCAGCCTCTTGATGCCATTTCACTTCTTTTGATGTGTCTTCTCAGGTAGCCAGAGCAGAACTGAATGCTGGTTTTATGACGCTGTTTTTATATTTTCCAAGCAAAACCCTCGAACATTTTGAAAGTGTTCCAGAAGTGTCCTGACCACAAAAGCAAAGTTCTGGGATCAAAACTGTTTTTTTTAATTTTGTTTAGTTATAAAGAATTTGGAAATTTTTCTAATTTCAGGAACACGACAAAAGTGAAATTTTGTTACATAGTGAATTAGGCAGCCCGTGTACAAAAACCTTAAACTGTTGACTTACAATTCTCAAGAAAACTGTCCCTAATTTAATGAAGCCCGGGGAGTGAAATTCAAGTGTGTAGGGGGCACATCTGACAATATTATGTATAAAAAGAATGAATTATTCATTCCTCGTAAATCCCATTAAAAATTATTTGATGTTAGGTAATTGGACATATTTACAACTAATGCCACATTTATTGTGGTAAATTTTCCTCTCCATGATCTTTGTTAAGCCCAAACATTTTGGCAAAGCCCTTGAGAGCAAAACGTTGCCACAGTAAAATACACACTAGTTGCATCTGTGTCCATTTACCTATCATTTTTTTTTGTTAATTCTACCATTATTACTAAAAATTTGAGACTCCTTTATCGAATAGCTTCACTATTTCATGACTGATGCGACTTAAAGAAAGGATAGTCTTTCGCTGGAATGACGCACGTGGATTTAGCGCTTAAAATTTTTTTAATTATTCTGGCAAGGATAATACCCTTTAAAGTCTAGCCCGTATGCGGACCAAGTTTGAATGTACAATAACTAGAGAATGTCTGTTGTAATTACCTTCAAACTACCAGCTCTGGTGTGCTGTCCAGAATGTAAGATTCACTCTTTTTACAGCTGCCCAATTTTTATTTAATAAATTATTTTAGTAACTTAATTTGCATAGACTGGAGAATGCCCCTCCTCCCGGCTTCATATACATAATTTCCTAAGAAGGATGACATCCTATAAAGACACTGGTAGGTGCAAATTTGATATTTTAGCCCTCTGTTCAAAACCTGGAACCAGTGGATCCATTAGGTGACACTGTATGTCGGAAAAACACTTGCTACATAAAAGCGGGTATTAAAAAATGGTGTTGGGTGAATTTAATTTTAAGTGGGTTTGGGTTTGACAAGGACCTGCTAAGTATTGGCCAGTAGGCTTGCTGCATTGTTCTTCCTTTTCAAGTTCATATTACTGGACACAGCAGTTTCTGAAAGGCTTCACATTTTCATTGTTGATGGGCTTACAAAACGGTTGCTTAGCGTTCACTTTGAGGGACGTAAATTTTATATTATTATTATTATTATTATTATTATTATTATTATTATTATTATTATTATTATTATTATTATTATTTACTAAACAGGTTTCTGTATAATGATTTGAAAATGCCTCTTCTGGTTGTCCTCAAACATTTCGGCGTTAGTATATGTTAATTGGGAGCATTTCCAAAATCTACAGATTTTTTGTCAAATTAGACTTAGAAGAAAACACAAAATCGATCGACACCATGCCTAACCATTCTAGGGTAGGGTAGGTGCCTGAGTCCGAGCTTTTAGCTCATAAGACTGTCATTCCCATTTGCTCCTTTGGGGCGGGGATGACAGACCAGAGAGGCCTGGCTTGTGGCTAGGCCTGGGGACAGTTGGTCCCAAAGATGAGGAGGTACTTGTGCCTCCTCCCATGGGAGACCTAGGTCTCAGATACTCCCTAAAGAGGGAGCCAAGGCCGGGCCACCACTTGGAAAAGGCCCGGGCCGGGAGAATACCGGCGAATTTTTAATAATAAAATAAACACAAAATCAAATATTTTTCTTCAAAGCTGACTTTTTTGTAAAGGAAGTTTTGAATCAGGTTTTGGATGTGTATGTCCTGATTTGCTATTTAATTTTTATTAAAGAAATTGGGATATTAATGTTCATGTGATAACTTGTTTAAAAATCCTTCTTTGTCGTTTCAAATCTTCAACGCTAAAATTTAAAATGCCTTGGAAACAAGTTGCACTCTGCACCGTTGCTTTTTGCGTGCACTGAACCACAGGGGCATTGGTTACGCAATGTGCGGATCGTTTCTGGGATCGCGCAGCGACCGATATGCATCTAGTTTACACAAATAACCCGCACATTGAAGAAAGGAGCTTACGACGACGTTTCGGTCCGACTTGGACCATTTACAGAGTTATTTGGTATTGTTCCACTCACGATATTGTGCCTTTCTCGTTATTTGTTTTTTAAAACTAGTTTGTAAATTTCTTAATATGATTTTCCAGGTTATCATCATTTCATAGCCTCTGGGGGAATGTGTGGTTTCAGTTCTCTCTTTCTCCAGGTTGGCCTTGACATTATTAAGTGATACAATGTGTCGCGGAAGGAGTTGACTACAGATACTATTCCTCCGAGCAGAGGAGCTGTCAACTTTTTCCTTGTCTCTCGCTCACTTCATATTCAAGAATAAGAAAAAATATCAGGCTAACATACTTTTGCAACTTGATACACATATCAACAGTCCATGGTAGCAAAGAATTACAGTTGATGTTCCAACGTTAACACGCTTGAATTCACCGGCAACTTCTCCATTTTTAACTGACACATTATTGACCCTCCCAACTGACTTTACTTTGAGTATGACTTTGATTTCGTAGACTTATGAAATTTTCCTTCATGTGAACGCCACGTCCAGCTCTAATTAAATGATTCTCTTTTTTTCTGAGTTTTAGCCAAGCATTAATGAAAAATAAATTCTCTAATATCATCCACATGTTAAAACAAAAAAGGCCAACAATACGTCTGGCGTTTATGGACTTACAGAAAGTTCGTTAAATATAATAATGAATACAGAGTATAGCAATCAGTGATCCTGAAACTTTTTGATAATCACAAACAGGTAATCATAAATATGTAATCACAAATGGATAATTAAAAATAGAAAATCAAAAACCCAGGCAATCACAAACAGATAGTCATTTAACATGCAGTCACAAACGGGTTTAGTCACATATACATACACAATTATATAATGGTTGATCAGAGTATATGAATAAGAGCAGGAAGACATGCTGAAAGCACCAGGAAAGGAAAAAAGCAGCGGAAAAAATTTTCTTTTCCATATTAAATCAGGGGCCAATGGTCAGCCAAGTCAGAGAGCTAGAACTGATTACGTCAGAGTAAGGAAGAAGACAGAGAAGCAATACAAAACCCGACATAGGGAGCAACTTCAGGAAAAAAACAGCAGTGGAAGATCAGGTGGAAAGAATGAAAAAGAAAGAAAGGGCTCTAGTCAAAGAAAACTCCACAGAGGACTGTTTTTAAATCAATACAGAATGTTCCTGGAGTCTTCACAAGGAAACAAGGGCCAGTAGCAAACAAAGCAGAGCTGAGAAACTTTGTTCTGAAAAAGAGAAGACGAACTGTTGTTTATGAGAGAACTTGACACAGTAATCGCTATGACGGACCGAAAATCCAATCACCAGGGATCTTGAAATTCAAGGAGACAGCGTTCTGAGTGATCCACTTGGCCATATGTACTGTATGTAAATTGAGAGAGGAGAACTATCAGACTTCTAAAGCAAGTGAGATTTCAGTCTTATAAAAAACGGTGACACAGGCCCTGAACTTCAGCCCTGAAAAAATAAAGATTTGGAAAAATAAGTCGAGCAATGAAACACTGGAGAGAAAAGGCTTAGTAAGGCCCAACAACTAGTGTGAAGGGACGGAAAATCCCTAACGAACTATTTTTCGCTATATGTTAGGCTTTACTACGAAATACCAACGGAAATTAAACTGTCAAACTGCGTCTTCAGATTCGAAATGAATTTTATATTAAAAATGGAAACAACCACGATTAATAATTTCGAAAACTGATTCAAGTTTCTTACACATTTGACGCAGAGCAGTATTTAAAATGAGGATAGTGTGTCTGTCTAAAAAATTAAGGAATATGAGAATTTAGCCTCCACTAAGCATTAAGCTGAACGATCCATATTTCACTTTAGTGTTTGTGTCACTAGTTCAGATCCCACAACCGCTCCCCCTACAAAATTCATATATAATGACCATTTGCAATATCATTGGCAATCTTCAGACAAGGCGATCATTTACATTGCTGCTTTTACAACATTCATTATTTATACTAATTTAGAACGTTCATGTATCTTGTTGGACAGCATGATAGCAAAATTAATGGGATTTATTGTCACATAATTTACATGATAATAACGCTTATTTATCAAGAATGTTTCAAAGTTTTATTCAAACCATTCTCTTGATTCATGCTTGCCCTGGCTTCCAGAGTTTAAACCTGGTGTAAACAAACATATCACAGTTATTAACCGAAATGCCCAATCTAGGGGTTTCGTAAAACCTGATGTTGTAACTAACACCTATATTTACTGAATACAGACATCTTATACAAACATAATCACAGTCCTGCATGAGATATAATAGTCAAAATAAAAACATAAGTGAAGTACCTGATTATAGGTTTCTCAAAATCAATCATTGTTAACATAGGCTCAGACCAAACGTTAGGCAAATGCTAGTTCACTCACTACTATAGAGAATGCAATGGCAAACCCCTACCTCTTCCTAGGACCGAGTCTACATAAGACCCTCTTACATTAGACGGAAAGTCACACAAGGCTAATATAATATAATATAATATAATATATATATATATATATATATATATATATAGGATGGGGTCCACCTCTGGTGTAAATTGTCGGACCCATTTGCCTCGGAGAAGTGAATAAAAAGGCTTCAAGGAAGAAAATTTGGATTTTCTTCCTGAAGCCGTTTGAATATTCCACTTTCCCCTACCACCCCATCTTTTCATATATATTTTTTTTACCAATAGGAGTATTTTATTACATTTACATAATATGGTACAGAAGATTTAAGAGATACATTGTTCATATAAGGTGCATAAAGGGACAGTTTTTAGTGTGTATCCCCCGATTTAAGGCGGAAATTCATCCAGTCCCGAGTGGGGGG
>NW_026468680.1:0-26622 GCF_026875155.1 Cherax quadricarinatus | reverse complement strand
TTCCCATGCCTGGGAGTACCTGGTGGGTTACAATCCTCGAGTACTGGGGGTTCTATGTCTGTGGAACCGGGTGGATACTATGCCTGTGATCCCTGGAGGTTCCATCCCTGTAGACCTGGTAGTTTACCATGCCGGGATACCTTTGGTTCCCTACCGGGGAAAATACCTGTAGGGTTTCCCCATGCCTGGGTGTACCTGGTAGGTTACCTTGCCTGGGAGTACCTGGTAGGTTACCATGCCTTGGAGTCCTGGAAGGTTACCATGCCCGGGAGTACCTGTTAGGTTACCAACCCTGGGAATACCTGGTAGGTTACCATTCCTGGGAGTACCTGGTAGGTTACCATGCCTGGGAATACCTGGTAGGTTACCATGCCTGGGAATACCTGGTAGGTTACCATGCCTGGGAGTACCTGGTAGGTTACCAAGCCAATGAGTACCAGGCAGGTTACCATGCCTGGGAGTTCCAGGTAGGTTACCATGCCTGGGAGTACCTGGTAGGTTACCATGCATTGGAGGACCAGGTATGTTACCATGCCTGGGAGTACCTGGTAGGTTACCATGCCTCGGAGTACCTGGTGGGTTACCATGCCTGGGAGTACCTGGTTGGTTACCATGCCTGTGAGTACCTGGTAGGTTACCATACCTGGGAATACCTGGTAGGTTACCAGTCATTGACAACTGGAACAACTTTTATGGCAAACATGATATGTATGCAAGGGATGGGGTTCATCTCTCTGGGGCAGGGGTGGTAGCACTTGCAGACTCGATTGAGAAGGCCATTGGTGAAATGCCTATGATTTTAAACTGATGGAAGATAGAGGTATGGGTGTGTGTGGGAAACAAGCAGGTTGCAACACTAGGGTTGGAAACAGTAAATGTATAAAAGGCATTCAGCATGAAGTTATAAATAAAGACAATAGAACAGGTCAGAAAACAAAGGGGGACAGCAGAGGGCAGCAAGGGACTAGCTCCCTTAAGGTTTACTATACTAATAGCAGAGTGTTAGAAATAAGATAGATGAGCTAAGATTAATTGCAAGTGCAGGAAACATAGATATTATTGCTATAACAGAGACCTGGCTCAATCTGAAAGATAGAGAGATGCCATCTGAATGTCACATACAAGGCTATAAATTATTCCACACTGACAGGGTCAACAGGAAAGGTGGTGGAGTAGCGATGTATGTCAGAGACAATTTAAATTGTTGTGTTAGACAAGATATTAAATTAGAAGCGTCAGCCACTGAATCTGTTTGGTTACAGCTTCTCGAGGGCCGAGAAAAACTAATTTTGGGTGTGATTTACAGGCCCCAAATCTTGATAGGGAGTGCAGTAAACTTCTAGGGTGACGAAATTCGTAAGGCATCTACATACGAAAATGTTGTGCTAATGGGAGATTTCAACTATAGACAGATTGACTGGAGCAATTTGACAGGAAATTTAGAGTCGGGTGACTTTCTTGATACGATCCAGGATTGTTTTTTTAAAACAGTTTTGTGACAGAGCCAACTAGGGGAAATAACCTCCTTGATTTGGGTTCTTGCCAGTAGGGAAACACTAATTAATAATCTTGAGGTTAATGATGAGCTTGGGGAGAGTGATCACAAATCACTCAGTTTTAACATATCATGGAATTCCCCTAATAATGGCAATCAAGTCTCCGTCCCTGACTTTCGCTTGGCTGATTTCATAGGACTGAAAAATTACTTAGGTGGGCTGAACTGGAATGACCTGACTAGGGGTCAGGTAGGTGGTGATGGTTGCCGATATGATGCTTTCCAGGGCATAGTTCTAGCTGCTCAGTCAAATTATGTTCCAAATAGGGAAATCAAGATCAAACAAAAAATGATCCTAAATGGATGAACAATAGATTAAAATATCTGATTGGTCAAAAGAGAGGCATAATATAGGCAAATCAAAAGAGGGAGGGGCAATTAAGAAATCGATATATTCAGTTAATGAGAGAAATAAAAAAGGGAATTAGAAAAGCAAAAAGAGATTATGAGGTTAAAGTTGCAAGAGAATCGAAGACTAACCCAAAAGGATTCTTTCAGGTATACAGAAGTAAGATCAGGGACAAGATAGGCCCACTCAAAAGTTCCTCGGGTCAGCTCACTGACAGTGATAAGGAAATGTGTAAATTTTTAACACATACTTCCTCTCAGTTTTTACACAGGAGGATACCAGTGATATTCCAGTAATGATAAATTATGTAGAACAGGACGATAATAAACTGTGCACTATTAGGGTCACAAGTGACATGGTCCTTAGGCAAATAGATAAATTAAAACCTAACAAATCCCCAGGCCCTGATGAACTGTATGCAAGGGTTCTAAAGGAATGTAAAGAGGAGCTTAGCACACCTTTGGCTAATCTTTTCAACATATCACTACAAACTGGCATGGTGCCAGATAAGTGGAAAATGGCAAATGTGATACCTATTTTCAAAACAGGTGACAGGTCCTTAGCTTCGAACTATAGACCAATAAGCCTAACCTCCATAGTGGGAAAATTTATGGAATCAATAATTGCCGAGGCAGTTCGTAGCCACCTTGAAAAGCATAAATTAATCAACGAATCTCAGCATGGTTTTACAAAGGGACGTTCCTGCCTTACGAATTTATTAACTTTTTTCACTAAGGTATTTGAGGAGGTAGATCATGGTAACGAATATGATATTGTGTATATGGACTTCAGTAAGGCTTTTGACAGGGTCCCACATCAGAGACTATTGAGGAAAATTAAAGCACATGGATAGGAGGAGAAATTTTTTCCTGATAGAGGCATGGTTGACAAATAGGCAGCAGAGAGTTTGCATAAATGGGGGAAATCAGAGTGGGGAAGCGTCACGAGCGGTGTTCCACAGGGGTCAGTGTTGGGCCCCCTGCTGTTCACAATCTACATAAACGACATAGATGAGGGCATAAAGAGCGACATCGGCAAGTTTGCCGATGACACCAAAATAGGCCGTCCGAATTCATTCTGACGAGGACATTCGAGCACTCCAGGAAGATTTGAATAGACTGATGCAGTGGTCGGAGAAGTGGCAGATGCAGTTTAATATAGACAAATGCAAAGTTCTAAATGTTGGACAGGACAATAACCATGCCACATATAAACTAAATAATGTAGATCTTAATATTACGGATTGCGAAAAAGATTTAGGAGTTCTGGTTAGCAGTAATCTGAAACCAAGACAACAGTGCATAAGTGTTTCGCAATAAAGCTAATAGAACCCTTTGCTTCATATCAAGAAGCATAAATAATAGGAGTCCTCAGGTTGTTCTTCAACTCTATACATCCTTGGTTAGGCCTCATTTAGATTATGCTGCACAGTTTTGGTCACCGTATTACAGAATGGATATAAATTCTCTGGAAAATGTACAAAGGAGGATGACAAAAGATATCCCATGTATCAGAAACCTTCCCTATGAGGATAGACTAAGGGCCCTGAAACTGCACTCTCTAGAAAGACGTAGAATTAGGGGGATATGATTGAGGTTTATAAGTGGAAGACAGGAATAAATAAAGGGGATGTAAATAGTGTGCTGATAATATCTAGCCTAGACAGGACTCGCAGCAATGGTTTTAAGTTGGAAAAAATTCAGATTCAGGAGGGATATAGGAAAGTACTGGTTTGGTAATAGAGTTGTGGATGAGTGGAACAAACTCCCAAGTACCGTTATAGAGGCCAGAACGTTGTGTAGCTTTAAAAATAGGTTGGATAAATACATGAGTAGATGTGGGTGGGTGTGAGTTAGACCTGATAGCTTGTGCTAACGGGTCGGTTGCCGTGTTCCTCCCTTGAGTCAATGTGACCTGACCTGACTAGGTTGGGTGCATTGGCTTAAGCCGGTAGGGACTTGGACCTGCCTCGCATGGGCCAGTAGGCCTTCTGCAGTGTTCCTTCGTTCTTATGTTCTTATGTTCTTATGTTCTTATGCCTGGGAGTACCTGGTTGGTTACCATGCCTTAGAGTACCTGGTAGGTTACCTTGCCTGGGAGTACCTGGTAGGTTGCCGTACCTGGGTATACCTGGTCGGTTACCATGCCTGGGAGTAACTGGTAGGTTACCATGCCTGGGAGTCCTGGAAGGTTACCATGCCCGGGAGTACCTGTTAGGATACCATGCCTGGGAGTACCTGGTAGCTTACCATGCCTGGGAATACCTCGTTGGTTACCATGCATGGGGAATACCTGGTAGGTTACCATGCCTGGGAGTATCTGGTAGGCTACCATGCCTGTGAGTACCTGCTGGGTTACCATGCCTGGGAGTACGTGGTAGGTTACAATGCCTCGGAGTACCTGGTGTGTTACTATTCCTGTGAGAACCTGGTACGTACTATCCATGTGAGTACCTGGTAGGTTACCATGCCTGGAGTACCTGTAGGTTACCTTACCTGGGAATACCGGGTAGGTTACCTTGCCTGGAGTACCAGGTAGTGTTGAAATGTGCTGGAATACTTTAGTTACCATGCCTGGAGTACCTGGTAGGTTACCATGCCTTGGAGTCCTGGAAGGTCACCATGCCCGAGAGTACCTGTTAGGTTACCATGCCTGGGAATACCTGGTAGGTTACCATTAATGGGAAGTACCTAGTAAGGGTTACCATGCCTGTAATACCTGGTAAGGTTACAATGCCTCGGAGTACCTGGTGGGTTACTATGCCTGTGAGAACCTGGTAGGATACTATGCCTGTGAGTACCTGGTTGGTTACGATGCCTGTGAGTACCTGGTAGGTTACCATGCCTGGGAGTACCTGGTAGGTTACCATACCTGGGAATACCTGGATGGTTACCATGCCTGGGTGTACCTGGTAGGTACCTTGCCTGATACCTGGTAGGTTACCTGCCTTGATCCTGGGCAGGTTACCTGCCCGGGAGTACCTGTTAGGTTACCAACCCTGGGAATACCTGTTAGATACCATTCATCCTGGATTACCTGTATGGATTACGCATGCCTGGGAATACCTGGTATGTTACCATGCCTGGGAATACCTGGTAGGTTACCATGCCTGGGAGTACCTGGTAGGTTACCATGAAATGAGTACCAGGTAGGTTACCATGCCTGGGAGTTCCATGTAGGTTACCATGCCTGGGAGTACCTGGTAGGTTACCATGCATTGGAGTACCAGGTAGGTTACCATGCCTGGGAGTACTGGGCAGGTGTACCATGCCTCGAGTACATGGTGGCTTACCATGGCCTGGGAGTACCTTAGTTACCATGACTGGGAGTACCTGGAAGGTTACCATGCCAGGGAATACCTGGCAGGTTACCATGCCTGGGAGTACCTGGTAGGTAACCATGCCTTGGAATACCTGGTAGGTTACCATGCCTGGGAGCACCTGGTAGTTTACCATGCCTGGGTAATACCAGTTAAGGTTTACCATGCCTGAAGAATACCTGGGAGTTACCATGCCTGGGAATACCTGTAGGCTTGCTATGAGCCTGGGAGTACCTGGAAGTTAACATCCCGGAGTACCTGTAGGTTACCATGCTGGGAATATCCTGTAGGTTTTACCATGCCTGGGAATACAGATAGGTTACCATCCTGCTAATACCTGGTAGGTTACCTGTCGGGAGTACCTGAAGGTTACCATGGCTTGAGAATACATGGTAGATGCCATGGCATGAAATACCTGGAAGGCTACCTTGCCTGAGATTCCTGTAGGTTACCAGCCTCGGATTCCTGTTATGTTACTTGCCTGGGAATACCTAGTTGGTTAAGCATGTCTGGGAGTATCTTGGGTAGTTACCATGCCTGGAGTACCTGTAGGTTACCATGCCTGGGAGTACCTGGTAGGTTACCATGGCCTGGGAGTACCTGGAAGGTTTACCATGCCCTGGGAGTACCGGTAGGTTACATAGACCTGGGAGTACCTGGTAGTTACCAAGCCTTGGGAGTACCTAGTATTGTTTACATGCTGGGAGTACCTGGTAGGTTTACGGCCTGGGATACGTGGGCAGGTTACCATGTCTTTGAAGTACCTGGTAGGTTACCATGCCGGAGAACCTGGTGGGTTACTATGCCTTTGAGAACTGGTAGGTTACTATGCCTGTGAGTACCTGGTAGGTTACCATGCTGTGAGTAACCTGGTAGGTTAACCATACCTGGGAATACCTGGTGGTTTACCTGCCTGGGAGTACTGGTTGGTTACCATGCCTAGAGAACCTGGTAGGTTTACCTTGCCTGGAAGTACCTGTAGGATTACGAGAGTACCTGGGAATACCTGGTCGTTACAATGCATGGGATTAACTGGTAGGTTACCATGCCCTAGGAGCCTGAAGATATACCAGGCCCGGGAGTACCTGTTAGGATACCATGCCTGGGAGTACCTGGTAGCCTTACCATGCCTGGGAATACCTGTAGGTTTACCTGCATGGGGAATACCTGCGTAGTTACCATGCCTGTGAGAACCTGTATGCTACCAAGCCTGTGAGTAGCTGCTGGTACCATGCCTGGGAGTACGTGGTAGGTTACAATTGCCTCTCGGAGTAACCTGGTGTGTTACTATTCCTTTGAGAAACCTGGTACGTTATATGCCTGTTGAGTACCTGGTAGGTTACCATGCCTGGGAGTACCTGGTAGTTACCTTACTGGAAATACCTGGTAGTTACCATGCCTGGGAGTACCTGGTTGGTTACCATGCTGGGAGTACCGTTTATGGTTTCTTGCTGGGAGTACCTGTAGTTACCGTGCCTAGGGAAACTTGGTAGGTTACCATGCTGAGTACCTGGTAGGTTTACCATGATTTGGAGTCCAGGAAGTTTACCATGCCCGGGAGTACCTGTTTTAGTACCATGCCTGGGAATACCTGGTAGGTTAACCATTCCGGAGTACCCTAGTAGTACCATGCCTGGGAATAACTGGTAGGTTACCCGTGTCCCTGGGAATACCTGCTAGGTTACCAAGCCTGGAGAACCTGGTAGGTATACCAAGCCTGGGAGTACCAGGTAGTTTACCATGCCTGGGAGTTCCAGGTAGGTTAACATCCTGGGAAGTACCTGGTAAGGTTACCATGCCAGGGAGTACCAATAGTTTACCATGCCTGGGAATACCTGGTAGGTATAACCAATCCTGGGAGTACCTCGTAGGTTACCATGCTGGAGTACCTGGTACACGTAACCATGCACTGGGAGTACCAGGTAGGTACCCTTGCCTGGGAGTACCTCTTAGTTACCATGCCTGGGAGTACCTGATAGTTGCCATGCCTGGAATAACTGGTAGATTACCAATGCCTGTAATACCTGGTAGTTACCATGCCTCCTGAGAATATGGTAGGTTTACCAAGCCTGGGAAATACCTGGTAGGTTCCATGCCCTGAGATAACCTGGTAGGTTACCATGCGCGATACTGATAGTGCCATGGCCTGGGAAATAATAGTAGGTTGCCATGACTGGGAATACCTGGTAGGTTACCATGCCTGGGAGTACCTGGTAGGTTACCATGCTTTAGAGTACCTGGTAGGTTACCATGCCTGTGAGTACCTGCTGGGTTACCATTGCTGGAAGTACCTGGTAGGTAACAATGGCCTGAGTACCTGTAGGTTACCATCTTTATAGAGTACCTGGTAGGTTACCATGCCTGTGAGTACCTGCTGGTTACCATGCCTGGGAGAACCTGGTAGGTTACAATCTCGAGTACCTGGTGGGTTACTATGTCCCTGTGAAAACCTGTAGGATACTATCCCTGTGAAGGTAACTGGTAGGTTACCATTCCTTGAGTACCTGGTTAGTTTACCATGCCTGGGATACCTGGGTAGGTTACCATAACCTGGGAATACCTTCAAGGTTATCCATGCCTGGTGTACCTGGTAGGTTACCTGCTGGGAGTACCTGGTAGGTTACCAATGCTTGGAGTCCTGGAAGGTTACCATGCCCGGGAGTACCTGTTTAGTACCAACCCTGGATACCTGGAGTACCATTCCTGGAGACCTGGTAGTTTTACCATGCCTGGGAATACCTGTAGGTTTACCATGCCTGGGAATACCTGGTATGTTACCATGCTGGGAGTACCTGGTAGGTTACCATGAAAATGAGTACCAGGTAGGTTACAATGCCTGGGAGTTCCATGTAGGCTACCATGTGGACCTGGGAGTACTGGTAGGTTACCATGCATTGAGTACCAGTAGGTTACCATGCCTGGGAGTACCTGTAGGTTTACCATGTCCTCGGATGTACATGGTGGGCTACCATCCTGGGAAGTAACTGGTAGGGTTACCATTACTGGGAGTAACCTGGAAGTTACCATGCCAGGAATACCTGGCAGTTCCCATGCCTGGGAGTACCTGGTAGGTAACCATGCCTTGAATACGTGTATGTTACCATGCCTGGGAGTCACCTGGTAGGTTACCATGCCTGGGATACCAGTAGTTTACCCAAATGCCTGAAATACCTGGAGGTTACCATGCCTGGGAATACCTGGTATGGTTGCTAAGCCTGGTGAGTACCTGGAAGTTAAATCCTGGAGTACCTGGTAGGTTACCATGCCTGGGAATATCTGGTAGGTTACCATGCCTGGGAATACCTGATAGGTTTACCATCCCTGCTAATACCTGTAGGTTACCATGTCTGGTAGTACTGGAGAGGTTACCATGCTTGATAATACCTGGTAGGGTTGCCATGCTGGGAATACCTGGAAGCACCTTGCCTGGTAGTACCTGGAGGTTACCATGCCTCGGATTCCTGTTAGGTTACTTGCCTGGGAATACCTAGTTTGTTACCATGTCAGGGATAATCTGGTAGGTTACCGATGCCTGGGAGTACCTGTTAGGTTACCATGCGCCTGGGAAGTACCGTGGTAGGTTACAATGCCTGGGAGTACCTGGTAGGTTACCATGCCTGGGAGTACCTGGAAGGTTACCATACCTGGGAGTCCCTGGTAAGTTATCCATGCCTGGGAGTACAGAGTAGGTTACCATGTCTGGGAGTACACTGGTAGGTACCAGGCTGGAGTAACGTGGGCAGGTTAACCATTGTCTTGAGTAACCTGTAGGTTAGCCATGCTCGGATGTACTGGTGGGTTACTATGCTGAGAGAACCTGGTAGGTTACCTATGCCGTGAGTACCTGGGTAGGTTACCATGCCTGTGAGTTACCTGGTAGGTTTACCAACCTCTGGGAAATACACTGGTAGGGGTTTACCATGCTCTGGGCGTAACCTGTTGGTCACCATCCCTTAGAGTACCTGGTAGGTTACCTTGCCTGGGAGTACCTGGTTAGGTTACCGGTACCTGGGAATACTGTCGGTTACAATGCATGGTAACTTGTAGTTACCATGCCCTAGGAGTCCTGAATATTACCAATGGCCCGGGAGTACCGTTAGGAATACCATGCCTGGGAGTACCTGGTAGCTTACTCATGCTGGGATACCTGGTAGGTTACCATGCATGTAATACCAGGTTAAGGTTACCATTCCTGGATTACCTGGTAGGCTACCAGCCTGTGAGTACCTGCTGGGGTACCATGCCTGGTAGTACGTGGTAGGTTTACAATGCCTCGGAGTACCTGGTGTGTTCTAATTCCTGTGAGAACCTGGTACGTACTATGCCTGTTGAGTACCTGGTAGGTTACCATGCCTGGGAGTACCAGTAGGTTACCTTACCTGGGAATACCTGGGTAGGTTACCATGCCTGGGAGTACCTGGTTGGTTACCATGCTGGGAGTACTGTTAGGTTTCCTTGCCTGGGAGTACCTGGTAGGTTACCGTGCCTGGGAATACTTGGTAGGCTTACCATTCCTGGAGTAACTGGAAGGTTACCATGATTGGAGTCCTGGAAGTTCCATGCCCCGGGAGTACCTGTTAAGGTTACCGAAGCCTGGGAAAACCTGGTTAGGTTACCATTACCTGAGGCCAGTAGGTCTACCATGCCTGGGAATAACTGTAGGTTACCGTTCCTGGGAATACCTGCTAGGTTACCATGCCTGGAGTACCGGTTAGGTTACATGCCTGGGAGTACCAGGTGATTTACCATGGCCTGGGAGTTCCAGGAGGTTACATGCCAGGGATTACCTGGTAGGTTAGCCATGCCAGGGAGTACCAGATAGTTTACCATGCCTGGGAAACCTGGTAGGTTCCCATTCCTGGGAGTACCGTCGTAGGTTACCATGCCCTGGGAGTTACTCTGGTACATAACATGCCGGGAGTACCAGTAGGTTACCGTTGCCTGGGAGTACCTGCTAGGTTACCATGCCTGGGATTACCAGATAGTGCCATGCCTGGGAATAACTGGGTAGAATACCATGCCTGGGAATACCGGTAGGTTACCATGCTCTGAGAATATGTAGTTACCAAGCCTGGAATACCTGTAGGTTTTCCATGCCTTAGAGAACTGGTTAGTTTACCAAGCCTGGCGAGTACTCCTAGATGGATGCCCAGCCTGGGATAATGGTAGGAGTTGCCATGACTGAGGAATAACCTGGTAGGTTACCATGCTGGGAGTAACTGGTAGGTTACCATGCTTTAAGTACCTGGTAGGTACCATGCCTGTGGTAACCTGCTGGTTTACCATGCCTGGGAGTACCTGTAGGTTACAATGCCTGGGAGTACCTGGTAGGTTACCATGCTTTAGAGTACCTTGGTAGGTACCATTTTGCCTGTGAGTACCTGCTGGTTTACCATGCTGGAGTACTGGTAGGTACAATGCCCCGAGTACCTGGGTGGGTACTATGTCCTGTGAGAACCTGTAGTGATACTATCCCTGTGATACTGGTAGGTTACCATGCCCTGGAGTTACCTTGTAAGTTACAACCATGCATGGGAGTACCTGGTAGGTTACCATACCTGGATACCTGTATGGTTTACCATGCCTGGAGTACCTGGTAGTTACCTTGCTGGGAGTACCGGTAGGTACCCATGCTATGGAGTCCGGAAGGTTACCACCCGGGAGTAACATGTTTAGGTTACCAAACTCCTGGAAATAATCTGGTGTAGGTTACCATTCCTGGGAAGTACCTGGTAGGTTACCATGCTGGGAATACCTGTAGGTACCATGCTGGGAATACTGGTAGGTACCATGCTGGGAGTAACCTGGTAGGTTACAAGCCAATGGTACCAGCAGGTACCATGCCTGGGAGTTCCAGGTAGTACCATGCTGGGAGTACCCTGGTAGGTAACCATGCATTGGAGGAACCAGGTAGGTTACATGCTGGGGTACCTGGTAGGTTTACCATTCCTCGGAGTACCTGGTGGGTTACCATGCCTGGGATTAACCTGTGTAGGTTACCATGCCTGTGATACCTTGGTAGGTTTACCATAGCCTGGGAATACCTGGTAGGTTACCATGCCTCGGGAGTACCTGGTTGGTTACCGATATGGCCTAGAGTACCTGGTAGGTTACCTTGCCAGGGATTACTGGTAGGTTACCGTACCTGGGTAATAAAAACCCCCCTCCTGGGTTTCGGTTACCAAGCCTGGTAGTAACTGGTAGTTACCAGATTCCTGGAGTCCTGGAAGGTGAACCAGCCGGGAGTACCTGTTAGGATACCAAGCCTGGGAGAACCTGTGTAGCTTACCATGGCCTGGGATACCACTCGTTGGTTTACCATGCATGGGAATACCTGGAAGGTTACCATGCCTGGAGTATCTGGTAGCTACCATGCTGTGAGTACCTGCTGGTTTCCATGCCTGGAGACTTGGTAGGTTACAATGCTTCGAGTACCTTGGTGTGTTACTATTCCTCTGTGAAACCTGGTACGTTACTATGTCCTGTGATACCTGGTAGGTTACCATCCTGGGAGTACCTGGTAGTTACCTACCTGGGAATACCTGGTAGGTTACCTTTGCTGGGAGTACCTTGGTAGGTTTACCGTGCCTGGGAATACTTGGTAGTTACCATGCCTGGAGTACCTGTAGGTTACCATGCCTTGGAGTCCTGGAAGGTTACCATGCCCGAGAGTACCTGTTAGGTTACTCATGCCTGGGAATACCTGGTAGAGTACCATAATGTGAGTACCTAGGAGGTTACGCATGCTGGAAAACCAGTAGGTTACATGCCTGGGAGTTTTTATACCTGGTCTGTACCATGCCTGAGGGAGTACCTGGTAGGTACCATGCCTGGGAGTAACAGTAGTTTACCATGCCTGGGAAGTTCCATAGGTTAACCATGCCTGGGATACCTGGTAAGTTACCATGCCAGGGAGTACCAGATAGGGTTACCGATGCCTGGGAGTTACCTGTAAAGGTTACCATGTCCAGGGGATACCTGGTAGTTACCAAGCCTGGAGACCTGGTACAATACCATGCCTGGAGTACCAGGTAGTTAACTGCCTGATATACCTGGTAGGTTACCATGCCTGGGAGTACCTGATAGGATGCCATCCTGGGAAACCTGGTAGATTACCATGCCTGGGAATACCTGTTGGGGTTAAAATGCCTCAGAGTATATGGTAGGTTACCATGCCGAATACCTTTAGGGTTTCCATGCCTGGGATACCTGGTAGGTTACCATGCCTGCGAGTACCTGATAGGTTGCCATGCCTGGGAATACCTGGTAGGTGCCCATGACAGGGAATACTGTAGGTTACCATGCTTTTGAGTACCTGGTAGGTTACCATGTAGCCTTTGGGTACCTGCTGGTTACCATGCCTGGGAGTAACCTGGTAGGTTACAATGCCTCGGAGTACCTGGTGGGTTACTATGCCCTGTGAGAACCTGGTAGGATACAATGCCCTGTTGAGCACCTGGTTGGTTACGAATGCCTGTGATACCAGTAGATTACCATAGCCTTGGAGTACCTGTAGGTACCATACCTGGAATACCTGAATGGGTTTACCATGCCTGGGTGTACCTGTTAGGTTACCTGCTGGGAGTACCTGTAGGTTATCCATGTGCCTTGGAGTCCTGGAAGGTTACCATGCCCGGAGTACCTGTTAGGTACCAACCCTGGAATACCTGGTAGGTTACCATTCCTGGGATTACATGGTAGGTGACCATGCCTGGAATACCTGGTAGGTTTACCATGCCTGGGAATACCTGGTAGTATTTACCATGCCTGGGGAGTACCGTGGTAGGTTACCATGCAAATGAAGTACCAGGTAGAGTTACCAGCCTGGGAGTTCCATGTAGGTTACCATGCTGGAGTACCTGGTAGGTTACCATGCATTGGAGTACCAGGTAGGTTACCAAGCCTGGGAGTAACCTGGTAGGTTACCATGCCACGGAGTACATGGTGGGTTTAACCATGCTGGGAGTAACCTGGTAGGTTACCATGGCCTGGTAGTACCTGGTATATTACCATGCCTGGGAGTACCAGGTATGTACCTGTCTGGGATACCTGGTAGGTTACCATCCTGGGAATAATTGTTATGTTTCATGCGCTGGGAGTACCTGTTAGGATACCATGCCTGGGAGTACTGATATGTTGCCAAGCCTGGGAATATCTGGAAGGTTCCATGCCGGGAATACCTGTAATGTTACATGCCTGAGAATAGCTGAAATTTACCATGCTGGGAATACCTGTTAGGCTACCATTCCTGAAGTACCTTTAGTTACCCATGCCTGGAGTACCTAGTGATTACCATGCCTGGGAGTACCTGGTAGGTTATCCAGCCTGGTCCGTACCTGGTAGGTTACCATGCCTGGAATACCTGGTAAGTTACCAAGGCCTGGGATTAACCTGGTATGTTACATGCCTAGGAATACCTGAGGTAGGTTACCATGCCTGGGAATACCTGTAAGTTAACCATGCCTGGGATACCTGGTAGGTTACCAAGCCAATGATTACCAGGTAGGTTACCATCCTGGGAGTTCCAGTAGGTAACCATGCCTGGGATACCTGGTAGGTTACCATCATTGAGGACCAGGTTAGGTAACCATGCCAGGGGAGTACCTGTAGTTACCATGTGCCTCGGAGTACCTGGTGGGTTACCATCCTGGTGAGCACCTGGTAGGTTACCATGCCTGTGAGTACCTGTAGGTTACCATACCTGGGAATACCTGTAGGTTACCATGCCTGGGAGTACCTGTTGGTTACCATGCCTTAGAGTACCATGGTAGGTTAACCTTGCCTAGGAGTATCCCTGGTAGGTACCGTACCCTGGAATGCCTGGTCGTTACCATGCCTGGGAGTAACTGGTAGGTTCCATGCCTGGAGTCCTGAAGGTACCATGCCCGGGAGTTCCTGTTTAGGATACCATGCCTTGGGAGTACCTGTTTGCTTACCATGCCTAGAATACCTGGTAAGGTTACCATGCATGGGTATACCTGGTAGATACCATGCCTGGGAGTACCTGTAGATACCATGCCTGTGAGTACCTGCTGGTTTACCATGCCATGGGAGTACGTGGTAGTTTACAATCCTCGGAGTACCTGGTGTTTACTTATTCCAGTGAGAAACCTGGTACTTATACTATGCTGTGAGTACCCCTGGTAGGTTACCATGTCTGGGAGTTACCTGGTAGGTTACCTTACCTGGGAAATACCTGGAAGGTTTACATGCCTGGAGTACCTGGTTGGTTTACCAAATGCCTGGGAGGTACCTGTTAGGTTACCTGCCTGGGAGTAACTGGTAGGGTTACCGTGCTGGGAAATACTTGGTAGTTACCATGCCTGAGTACCTGGTAGGTTACCATGCCTTGGAGTACTGGAAGTTACCATGCCCGGGAGTACCTGTTAGTTTACCATGCCTAGGGAAACCTGGAAGGTTACCATATCCTGGGAGTACCTAGTAAGTATACCAATTTCTGGGAAAACCTGGTAGGTTTACCATGCCTGGAATACCACGTAGGTTACCAGGCCTGGGAGTACCTGGTAGGTTACCATGCCTGGGGAACCAGGTAGTTTACCATGCCTGGGATTCCAGGTAGGTTACCATGCCAGGGAGTACCTGTTAAGTTACCATGCCTGGGAGTACCTGGTACATACCATCCTGGGAGTACCATGTAGTTACCTTGCCTGGGATACCTGGTATTTCCATGCTGGGAGTAACTGATAGGTATGCCAGCCTGGAATTACCTGGTAGATTACCATGCCTGGGAAATACCTTGTAGGTAACCTTGCCCTGAGGTATAAGGTAGGTTACCAATGCCTGGGAATACCTGGTAGGTTTACATGCTGGGAGTACCTGGTAGGATGCCATGCCTGCGAGTACCTGATAGGTTGCCATGCCTGGGAATACCTGTGTAGGTTGCCATGACAGGGAATACCTGGTATGTTTAACATGACCTGTGAGAATAAAAACCCTGGGGTATTACCATGCTGAATTACCTGTAAGGTTTACCATGGCCTGGGAATACCTGGTAGGTTACCATCCAGTGAGTACCTGTAGGTTACCATGCTTTGGAGTACCTGTTAGGTTACCATGCCTTGAGTACCTGCTGTTTACCATGCCTGGGAGTACCTGGTAGGTTTACAATGCCTCGGAGTACCTGTGGGTTTTACTCTGCCTGTGAGAACCTGGTAGGAAACTATGGCCTGTGAGTACCTGAGGTTACCATGGCCTGTGAGTACCTGGTAGGTTACCATCGGGAGAACCTGGTAGGTAACATACCTAGGGAATACCTGGATGGTTACCATTTCATGGGTGTACCTTGAAGGTTAGCCATGCCTGGAATGACATGGTAGTTACCATGCCTGGGAAAACCTGGTAGGGTTTACCATGCCTGGGATACCTGGATAGGTTACCAATGCCACTGAGTACCAGGTAGGTTACAGATGCCTGGGAGTTCCAGGTAGGTTACCACGCCTGGACTATCTGGTAGGTTACCATGCATAGGAGGACCAGGTAGGTTACCATGCCTGGGAGTACCTGGGTAGGTTACCATGCTCGGAGTACCCTGGTGGGGTTTACCATGCCTGGGATTACCTGGTAGGTTACCATGCCTGTGATACCGTGGTAAGGTTACCTACCTGGGAATACCTGGTAGTTTACCCATGCCTGGTAGTACCTGGAAAGGTTACCATGCTTGAGAATACCTGGGTAGTTGCCCCATGCCTGGGAATACCTGGAAGGCTACCTGCCTGGATTTCTGGTAATTACTCATGCCTCGCATTTCTGTTAGGTTTTACCTTGCCTGGGAATACCTAGTTTTGGTTACCATGGTCTGGGAGGTACCTGGGTAGGTTACCATTGCCTGGGAGTACCTGGTAGTTTACCAATGCCTGGAGTACCTGGTAGTTACCAAGCCTGGGATTACCTGGTGGTAGTTACCATGCCTGGAGTAAGGTTACCTTGGCCTGGGAGTACCTGGTGGGTTCCGTACCTGGAATTACCTGGTCGGTTAAAAATTTGCTTGCGGTGTAACTGGTGGTTACCATGCCTAGGAGTCCGGAAGATTACCATGCCCGGGAGTACTGTTAGGATACATGCCTGGAGTTACCTGGTAGCTTACCATGCCACCCCACGGCCCCTGGGATACCTGGTAGGTTACCTATGCATGGGGAATACTGGTAGGTTACCATGCCTGGGAGTACCTGGTAGGCTACCATGCCTGTGAGTACCTGTGGGTTACATGCCTGGGTACGTGGTAGGTTACAATGCCTCGAGTACCTGGTGTGTTCTATTTCCGTGGAGAACCTTTGGTACGTTACTATGCATGTGAGTACCTGGTAGGTTTACCATGCCTGGGAGTACCTGGTTGGTTACTTACCTGGGAATACCTGGTAGGTTACCATGCCTGGGAGTACCTGGTTGCGTTACCATTGCCTGGGAGTACCTGTTTAGGTTTCCGTTGCTGGGAGTACCTGCGTAGGTTACCGTGCCTGGAATACTTGGTAGGGTTACCATGCCTGGAATGTACCGGTGGTTACCATGCCTGGGGTCCTGGAAGGTTACCATGCCTGGGAGTACCTGTTAGGATACCATCCCGGGAGACCGGTGTTTCCCATGCCGGGGAAAATACCCGTTGGGTTCCCCATGCAGGGGAATACTGGTAGGTTACCATCCCTGGGGTATTGGTAGGTCCCATCCTGTGAGTACCTGGGGGGTTCCCATCCCTGGGGTACTTGGTAGGTTCAATGCCTGGGAGTCCCTGGTGTGTTACTATTCTGTGAGAACCTGGTCGTTACTATGCCTTGAGTCCCTGGTAGGTTCCCATGCGGGGATACCTGGTGGGTTACCTTACCGGGGGAAACCGGGTAGGTCCCTTGCCTGGGGTACCTGGTGGGTTTTCCCGTCCTGGAATCTTGGTAGGACCAGCCTGGAGTCCCGGGAGGTTACCACCCTTGAGCCCTGGAGGTTCCATGCCCGAAGTACCTGTTGGGTTTACCATCCCTGGATCCGGTGGTTACCATTAAGGGAGTACCTAGTAGTTACTGCCTGGGAATACCTGGAGGTTACCATCGGGGAACCCCTGGTGGTTTCCATCCCGGGGGATACTGGTGGGTTTACCATGCTGGGAGTACCGGGTATTTTACCTGCCGGGGATTTCCCAGGTGGGTTCCATCCCTGGGTCCGGGAAAAGTTACCATGCCGGGAGTACCAGTGGGTTACCATGCCGGGGAGTCCCGGTAGGTTACCACCCCAGGGAGTACCTGGTAGGTTACCATGCCTGGAAGTCCCTGGTACATTCCCATGCCGGGGGATACCAGGTAGGTTAACTTCCCTGAATACCTGGTAGGTTACCATCCCGGGGAGAAACCGATAGGTTGCCATGCCGGGGGAATCCCTGGAGAACCATGCCTGGGAATCCCTGGTGGTTAAAACCCTCTGAGTATTGGTGGTTACCTGCCTGGGAATACCGGTAGGTTTCCATCCCTGGGGTACTGGTGGGGTTCCCATGCCGGGATCCCTGATGGGTTTGGGCCATCCCTGGGAATCCTGTAGGTTCCCATGACTGGGGAAATACCTGGTAGGTTCCCCCAGTTTTGGAGTACCGGGTAGGTTCCCATGCCTGTGAGATGCGGGGTTACCTCCTGGGAGTACCTGGAGGTTACAATGCCTGGAGTACCTGGTGGGTACTATCCCTGGGGAAAAACCGGGAGGATACTATGCCTGTGATACCTGGTTGTTACGATGCTGGGGTACCGGGTAGATTCCATGCCGGGGAGTCCGGGTGGGTTTACCATATGGGAATACCTGGATTTCCCATCCTGGGTGTACCGGTAGGTTACCTTCCCCGGGGAGTACGGGTAGGTTCCCATGCCTTGGAGTCCTGGAAGGTTACCATGCCGGGATACCTGTTGGGTTTAAAACCCTGGGAATACCGGGTAGGTTCCCATTCCTGGGATTACCTGGTAGGTTACCATGCCGGGGGAATACCTTTTTAGGTTACCATGCCGGAATCCCGGGTGGGTTTACCATGCCTGGGATCCTGGTGGTTACCATGAAATGGTACCAGGTGGGTTTACCATCCCTGGGTTCCATGTAGGTTCCCATCCCTGGGGGGGCCTGGTGGGTTTAAAATGATTGGAGTACCAGGTAGGTTACCCCCGGGGAGTACCTGGTGGGTTACCAGCCTCGGAGACAGGGTGGGTTACCACCCTGGGAGTACCTGGGGGTTCCCCATCCCCGGGGAGTACGGTAAATTACCATCCCGGGGAGTACCGGTGGTTCCTTGTTGGGAGTACCTGGTAGGTTACCATGCCTGGGAAAAAGGGTAGGTTTCCTGCCTGGGAGAAACCTTAGGTTACCATGCCTGGGAGTCCCTGATAGGTTCCCATGCCGGGGTATCTGGAAGGTTGCCATGCCTGGAATACCTGGTGGGTTTTACCATCCCTGGAAAGCTGGAAATTTCCCATGCCTGGGAATACTGGAGGCTACCTTTCCCTGGAAGTACTTTTGGTTCCCATGCTTGGGTACCTAGTGGATTACCTGCCTGGGATCCCTGTAGGTTCCCAGCCTGGAAAGTACGGGAGGGTTACCATGCCTGGGAATACCTGGAAAGTTACCATGCCTGGGATTACCGGGTGGTTACCATGCCGGGGAATACCGGGTGGGTTACCATGCGGGGGAATACCGGTGGTTCCCCCCTGGGGTACTGGGGGTTCCAAGCCAATGAGTACCGGGTGGGTTACCATCCCCTGGGATTTCCGGGTGGGTTACCATGCCGGGGAAGTCCCTGGTAGGTTACCATGCATTGGGGGGACCAGTGGGGTTCCCATCCCTGGGATACCGGGTAGGTTACCATGCCTCGGAGTCCGGGGGGTTCCCAGCCTGGGAGCACCTGGTGGGGTTACCATGCCTGTGAGTCCCGGTAGGTTACCATACCTGGGAATACCGGTAGTACCATGCCTGGGAGTCCGGGTTGGTTACCGCCTTAGAGTACTTGGTAGGTTACTTCCTGGGAGTACCTGGTAGGTTCCGTACCGGGGAAAATACTGGCGGTTACCATGCCGGGGAGTAAGGGGTTAACCATGCCTGGGAGCCCTGGAAGGTTACATGCCCGGGGATTTCCCTGTTAGGTCCATGCCTGGGAGTACCTTTTGCTTACCATCCCGGGGAAAACCTGGTGGGTTTTAACAGGGGGAAAACCGGGTAGGTTCCTGCCGGGGAGTCCCGGGTAGGCCCATGCCTGTGAGTCCCTGTGGGTTCCCATGCCTGGGAGTAGTGGTAGGTTACAATCCCTCGGAGTACCTGGGTGTTACTTTCCTGTAGCCTGGTACGTTACTATGCCTGTGAGTACCTGGAGGTTCCCTGTTGGGGAAAAAAAGTAGGTTCCCTTCCCGGGGAATCCCTGGTAGGTTCCCATGCCTGGGAGTACCTGTTGGTTACCATGCTGGGAGTCCCTTTGGGTTCCCTGCTGGGAGAGGGTGGGTTCGTGCCGGGGAAATACTTGGGGGGTTACCATCCCGGAGTCCCTGGTAGGTTCCAGCCTGGGGCCCTGGAAGGTTACCATGCCGGGAGTACCTGTTAGGTTCCCATGCCGGGGAATCCCTGGTGGTTTACCATTCCTGGGAGTACCTAGTGGGTTTCCCGGTCTGGGAATACCTGGTAGGTTCCCATCCCCGGGGAATACCAGTAGGTTACCATGCCTGGGATTTCCGGTGGGTTACCATCCCTGGGAGTACCAGGTAGTTTACCTGCTGGGAGTTCCGGGTAGGTTACTCCCTGGGAGTTGGGGTACCTGTTAAGTTCCATCCCGGGGAGTACGGGTAATTACCTGCCTGGGGGTCCGGTAGGTTCCTTGCCTGGGGTACCGAAGGTTCCATGCCGGGGAACCCTGATAGGTTGCCTGTGGAATACCGGGTAGATTACCATCCCGGGGAATCCCTTGTAGGTTCCATCCCCGGGGATTTAGGGTGGTTCCATCCCCTGGGAAAACCCTTAGGTTCCTGCCTGGATACCTGGTAAGGTTGCCAGGGATACCGATGGGTTTTTGTTTTGTTGGGGAATTGGTAGGTTATGTGGGTATTTGGGTGGTTAACTCCGTGAAAACCTGGTAGGTTCCCATCCCTGAGAATCCGGTGGGTTTACCATGCCGGGGAATCCCTGGTAGGTTACCAGCTGGGGTCCCCGGGTGGGGTTACATGCTTTGGGTACCTGGTAGGTTACCTCCCTGTGAGTCCCCTGGGGGTTACCATGCCGGGGAGTCCCCTGGTGGGTTACAATGCCTCGGAGTACCGGGGGTTTACTCTCCCTGGGGAAACCGGGTAGGAACTTGTGTGGTCCCTGGTAGGTTACCATGCCTGTGAGTACTGGTGGTTACATGCCTGGGAGTACCTGGTAGGTTACCATACCTGGGAAACCTGGTTGGTTACCATGGGGTTTTCCCGGGAAGGTTACCATCCCTGGGAAATACATGGTAGGTTCCCATCCCCCGGGGAATACCTGGTGGTTACCATGCCGGGGAGCCCGGTAGGTTTACCAAGCCAATGAGTACCAGGTAGGTTAAAGCCGGGATTTCCCAGGTGGTTACCATGCCGGGGCTTCTGGTAGGTTCCCAGCATTGGAGGCCCCGGTGGTTTTACCATGCTGGGAGTCCCGGGTAGGTTACCTGCCTCGGAGTACTGGGGGTTTACCATGCCTGGGATACTGGTGGGTTACCATCCGTGGTACCGGGTAGGTTCCCAAACCCTGGGAATACCTGTAGGTCCATGCGGGTAGTACTGGGGGTTCCCATGCTTGAAATCCCTGGTAGGTTGCCATGCCTGGGAATACCTGGAAGGCTACCTTCCTGGGATTTTGGTAAGTTACCATCCCTCGCATTTCTGTTAGGTTACCTTCCGGGAAACCCTAGTTGGTTACCATGTTGGGAGTCCCTGGTGGTTCCCATGCCTGGGAGTACCTGGTGGTTACCAGCCTGGGAGACCTGGAAAGGTTACCATCCCTGGGAGTACCTGGAGGTTCCATGCTGGGAGCCCGGGGTAGGTTACCTTGCCGGGGGAGTACCTGGTAGGTTACCGTACCTGGGAAAAACCTGGTCGGTTACCTTGCCGGGGAGTAATGGTGGTTACCATGCCTGGGAGTCCTGGAAGGTTCCCATGCCGGGAGTCCCTGTTTGGTACCATGCCGGGGGTACCTGGTAGCTTACCATGCCGGGAATACCTGGTAGGTTCCCATCCCCAGGGAATCCCTGGTAGGTTACCAGCGGGGAGTACCGGGTAGGCCCCATGCCGTGATCCCTGCTGGGTTACCCCCGGGGAACGTGTAGGTTACAATCCCCTCGGAGTACCGGGTGGTTACTATTCTGTGAAAACCCTGGTACTTTACTTGCCTGTGAGTCCCGGGGGTTACCATGCCTGGGAGTACCTGGTGGGTTCCCTTACCTGGGAATCCCCTGGTAGGTTACCATGCCTGGGATACCGGGTTTGGGTTACCATCCGGGGAGTCCCTGTTAGGTTCCTTTGCCGGGGGAGACTGCAGGTTACCGTCCCGGGGAAAATATTTGGGAGGTTACCATCCCTGGGTACCGGGTAGGTTACATGCCTGGAGTATTGGAAGGTTACCATCCCCGGGAGTACCTGTTAGGTTACCATGCCTGGGAAAACCGGGTTGGGTTACCATTCCTGGGAGTCCCTAGTGGGTTTTACCATGCGGGGAAATACCTTGTAGGTTCCATCCCTGGGAATACCTCGTGGGTTACCATGCCTGGGAGTACCTGGTAGGTTCCCTCCCTGGGATTCCAGTATTTTACAACCGGGAGTTCCAGGTAGGTTCCTTCCCGGGGGTCCCTGGAATTACCATGCCAGGGAGTAAAGATGGGTTTACCTGCCGGGGAGTCCGGGAGGTTACCATTCCGGGGGAGTACGGGTGGGTTACCATGTCTGGGAGTATTTTACATTACCATGCTGGGATCCAGGTGGGTTTACCTTCCTGGGGTACCTGGTAGGTTACCATGCCGGGGAGTCCTGATGGGTTTGCCTCCCCTGGGAATCCCTGGTAGATACCATGCCGGGAAAAACTGGTAGTTACCACCTTGAGTATATGGAGGTTCCATGCCTGGGAATCCCTGGTATTTCCATGCCTGGGGTCCCGGGTAGGTTAAAACCATGCCGCGGTACATGATGGTTCCCATCCCGGGGGATCCTGGTTTGTTGCCATACTGGGATTCCGGGTAGGTTAACATCCCTGTGAAAACCCTGGGGGTTTACCTGCCTGAAATCCCGGGTGGTTTACCATGCCGGGGAATACCGGGTGGGTTTTTCCCATCCCGGGGAGTACTGGTGGGTTTTCATGCTTTGGAGTACCTGGTAGGTTACCATCCTGTGATTCCTGCTGGGTTACCTCCTGGGAGTACCGGGTGGTTTACAATCCCTGGGAGTACCGGTGGTTCTATGCCTGTGAGAACCGGGTGGGATACATCCTGTGAGTACCTGGGGGTTACCATCCCTGTGAGTCCCTGGTAGTTACCATGCCTGGGGAGTCCCTGGAAGGTTTAAACCATACCGGGGAATCCCGGTGGTTACCTGCCTTGGAGTCCGGAAGGTTACCATCCCCGGGAGTACCTGTTGGTTCCCAAACCCGGGGAAAATCCCTTGGTGGGTTCCTTTCCTGGGAGTACCTGGTAGGTTACCACCTGGGAAACCGGGGTAGGTTACCTGCCGGGGAAATACCTGGTAAGGTTACCATGCCGGGGAGTCCGGGGTTGGTTACCATCCAAGAGTCCCGGTGGGTTACCATGCCTGGGAGTTCCAGGTAGGTTCCCATGCCGGGAGTCCCTGGTAGGTTACCATGCATTGGAGTACCGGGTTAGGTTCCCATGCGGGGAGTCCCGGGTAGGTTCCCATGCCCGGAGTCCTGGTGGGTTACCATGCCTGGGATACCGGGTAGGTTCCATCCCTGGGAGTCCCCTGGTAGGTTACCTTGCCTGGGAGTACATGATAGGTTGCCATGCCTGGAATATCGGGAAAGGTTGCCATTCCTGGGAATCCTGGTATTCCCTCCCTGAGAATAGGGGTAGGTTACCATGCTGGGAATACCGGTAGGCTCCCACCCTGGATGTCCCTGGTAGGTTACCATGCCTTGGGTCCTATGGTTTACCTCTGGGGTACCTGGTAGGTTACCATGCCGGGCGTACGGTGGGTTTACCATGCCGGGGAATACCGGGGTAAGTTCCCATCCCCTGGGATTACCTGGTAGGTTCCCATGCCTGGGAAACCGGTGTTTCCCCCCCCCCCCCCTGCCTGGGTAGGGTAGGTTCCTTGCCGGGGTGTACCTGTGGTTACCATGCCGGGATTTCCCTTTTAGGTTACCATGCCTTGGGAATCCCTGGTAGGTTACGATAAGGGAGTACCTGTAGGTTACCACCCCTGGGGTACCTGGTAGGTTACCATGCCGGGGGAGTCCCGGGTAGGTTACCATGCCGGGGAGTCCTGTAGGTTTCCCATGCCTGGGAGAACCCGGGTGGGTTACCATCTTGGGGAAGTACTGGTGGGTTTTTCCATGCCTTTGAGTCCGGGTAGGTTCCATGTCTGGGATGCCGGTGGGTTTCCCATGCCTGGGATACCGGGTGGGTTACCATGTGGGAGTCCTGGTCGGTTCCATGCCGGGGAGTACCTGGTGGTTACCATGCCGGGGAGCCCGGGGAAGGTTACCATGCCCGGAGAAACCTTTTGGTTCCCGGGGGAATTCCGGTAGGTTACCATCTGTGAGTACCTGGTAGGTTCCCTCCTGTGGTACCGGGGGAAGGTTACCTTGCCTGGGAGTACCTGGTAGGTTACCTCCTGGGAATCCCTGGTAGGTTACCATGCCTGGAAGTACCTTTTTGGTTATTTCCTGGGGTACCTGGGGGTTACCTTCCCTGGGATTTCCTGGTAGGTTCCCGTGCCTGGGAATATTTGGTAGGAAACCATGCCGGGGACCGGGTAAGTTACCTTCCTTGGAGTCCTGGAAGGTTACCATGCCCGGGAGAACCTGTTGGGTTACCATCCCTGGGAATCCCGGGTGGGTTTTACCTTCCTGGAGTCCCTGGTGGTTCCCAACCCTGAAAACCCTGGTGGGTTCCCACCCTGGGAAAACCTGGTGGGGTTCCCATGGGGAGTACCTGGTAGGTTACCATGCCTGGGGAACTGGTAGGTTACCATCCCTGGGAGTACCAGGTGGTTACCATGCCGGGGGAGTTCCGGGTGGTTCCTCCCTGGGAGTCCCGGTAGTTACCTTTCCCGGGGGAGAAAACCAGGTGGTTACCACCCTGGGAGTACCTGTGGGTTTCCCAGCTGGGGTACTGGAGGTTCCCATGCTGGGAGTACCTGGATTACCATGCCGGGGATACCTGGTAGGTTACCTTGCCTGGGGTACCGGGGTGGTTACCACCTGGGAGTCCCTGAAGGTTGCTATCCTGGGAATCCCGCTGGGTTTGCCAAGCCTGGGAATACCTTGTATGTTCCCTTCCTCAAGATATGGTAGGTTCCATGCCTGGGAATCCTGGTAGGTTTCCTCTCAGTAGTTAACCATTAACGTAACAGTGACCGTGTGACTATACCAACCTTTTTGTGATCACGCGTTTTCATATTGTGCTCCCCAACGCAGGATTTTTAAGGCCCCTGCCCATGGGCCTCCTCATTTGTCTACCCATGGGGAGAGAAGGCAGGTTGGTGTGGGCCCTTCCACAACTTATTTTAATATACTTTTTCCCAGCGTACGGATATTTTTTCCCAAATCACGTTTTCAAAAACCCCACTAAAAAAAGGGTGGCAACGGTGTGCGATCGTGATTTAAGTTTTTTTAGGTTTTTTCAAGACTTAGAAGACTTTTTTGGATACCCGGGGTCAAAAGGTGAACCCCGTCTCACCCACTCCAGCTACCGCTCCCTCACAACCCCCCTGGAAGCCTTTTTTCAGCTGTTTTTCAAACCCTGGCTTAGTTCGTGTGCTAATGTTCAATCCCCGGGGGGGTTGACCGGATTTTGCTTAAGCCAGTCAGTAAGCCAGACTGGGGAAAAGTAAGCCGTAGCCTATCATCCACCCCTCCCCCGTGCTGTGTGCATCGTTACACGTCTTCCGTCAGCCATTCTTGGGTTTTAAGCCAGTCAGAAAAACCCAGCTTCAAACCCAGCTGAGAGGAGAAAGCCACGCAAGTTCCTCGGGAAGCATTGTTTCATGTATCCTTTGTGCTCCCTGTTGGATCTAAGATGGTTTTCCCCACCATTCCTGTGGCATAGTGGCTTATAAAGCCACTTCGTGGTAGTGAGTTGGAGTGCGCGCCGAGCGCCAGCGAGGGGTCACCACCTCACCCACCGCTTAAAACACTCTCCCTTCACCCACCCACCACCAACCACCCACCAGCCATCCCACCTCATCCTACCTGTGGTTGTTTGCACCCTTGTACCGGGTCCTAATACTTTTTTGGGCTCACGTAATTGGTCAAGAGATTGTAGCTGAGCGCCACCGACAAAGCCAGTTATGTGATTTTCACCGAGAAAGCGCATTTCTTCCGACACAGTGTGAGTGTCGGCGTCATCCCCCGCGCAGGACAACCTTCCTCATCACCAGTCATCCTGTCTACTACTCCAGCCTCAGCATAATTTTCTGTTTAGAGACATTTTCTTGCATTTAAAGACATTTGCGTGTGTGAGACATTTATAGTGAATTTCTTGTGTACTCTAAACCCCTTGTGTTTTTCTGTGTAGACTCAGTGTTTCTTTGACTCATTTTTTTGCAATATTTTTCAGTGTTAATTTGCTCATCTCATATTTTTTTATCTGTGTTTTTTTTTTATGCTACTCTCTGTCTGTAGTAAGTATTATTGTGTATGTACCAGTCAGTCACTCTGTGTGAAGTGAAATTTATTTTTTTATCGTGTATTCTTTCAGCGTTGTATTCCCCCAGTAATTGTCATTGTATTTCATGCAGTGATATTCACCCCAGTATACCACATTTATTTCTATGTGTGTCTTTTTTTCGTATGCCAGCAGTGTCTCATTCCTCTAATTTTTTCGCAGACGTGAAACCCTTATTTTTGCCAGCAAATTTTTTTTTTTTTGTCGTATCATCACAGCAAGATTTTGTTATAAGAATATACTAAAATAATGAATACGTGATTATGTGTTGTGTGCCCCGCCACTTGTAAGTGTTAAACTTTTGTTTTGTTCCTTGTTTTAATTTTTATTCATACTTTTTCATATTTCTTTGAAAAATTCACTCTTGATAATTTCAATTACTTTTTAACGTAAAAATTTTTTCTTTACTCTGTTTGAGTAAATTGTTTTGGGCTAATTTTTCAATTTTAAAAGTTAAAGTGTTTTAGTCATTTTCCCTTTATATTTTTTTTTTATTTTTAACCTGAGTTTCCCCGTGGACTTTATTATTG
>NW_026468679.1:0-12340 GCF_026875155.1 Cherax quadricarinatus | reverse complement strand
AAAAAGGGAAGGATTTGGGGACCAAAAGGGTTTTAAAAAGATAAGAATCACAACTACAAATGATTTAAGAGTGCAATTTGTTATGGTGTATGCCGGATCACTGTTGTTGCCAACGGCCGCGAAGACGGGCAGAGATGACTGGAAAATAATCTCTGAACGGAATACCTCTTTAAGAAACCGGATGCTCATGTACTGCTGACAGCGCAGAAGCATCCTCTGGTTCATTGCCCTGCACATCAACGTGTCCAGGGACACAACAGAAAACGACGCCTTTGTTTTTGCTTGCTACAACGGTGTTTAAAAGCTTGTAAGGCACTGAGGGAATCTGAAATGATCCCCAGCATTGAAGGAGACATATATGCAATATGGAGAAGCGCTATGAGGATGGCATACAACTCGGCAGTAAAAATACCTTGCTAGTCTAACAAATATCCCCGGACAACATCGTCAGGGACAGTGCCGCGAACCCAACACCATCAGAAGATTTAGTACCATCTATATAAAAAGCAACGGCATGAGCATGCGATCAGAAGTGATCAAGAAAAAGAGAGCGAGAAGCAGTTGTAGGTAGGAGAGCTTTCGTGCAGGGCAGTGGGGGAGGACACACACGAACTGTCGGAACCTCCCAAGGGGGAAGGGGGAAGGGAAAAAGCAGACGCTAAATGAACATACAAGGGAGGAAAGTGGAGAGAAAACCGGAGTGAAGATGAAGAGAAAACCAGTCGGAGTAAGCAGGATTGTCGAACAAATAATGGGCTTTTACTAATGTCTGAGACTAACCTATACGTAGACAGAACACGAAGGTCATGGGAGCCGACAAAGTAACGAAGGCAATGAGCATCACGATGATCAGATAAGGAAGAGAGATTAGCCTCAGCATAGAGGCTTTCAACAGGGAATGAACGAAAAGCACCGAGGCATAAACGTAGACCTTGATGCTGAATGGGATATAACTTAGAGAGAGCGGTAGTAGAAGCTGCAGAATAGACTTGGTCTCCATAATCTAGCTTGGACGAGACTAGGGTGGAATGCAAACGGAGGAGAATCCGGCGATCTGCACCCCATGAACGATGCGCAAGAATTTTCAGGAGATTCAGCCGACCATGGCAAGCAGCCTTCAAAGAGGAAATGTGCTGTTTCGATGTCAGCCGGCGATCGAAGAGAAAACCAAGAAAACTGACCGGATCACATTCTGGAATACGTGAGCCGTGTAAATACTATGGAATATTTGGGGCAAGAGGACGTCTAGTGAAGGTAATGAAATGGGCTTTTGTACTAGAAAATTTAAATCCATGAGAAGTGGCCCAGTGGGAAACCCAGTCAATCGCATCCTGAAGGGAGTCCACTACCAGGGGACAGTCAGCGCCTGCGTAAGCTATAGCGAATTCATCCACATAAAGTGATGACCAAATATGCGATGGAGAGAGAGAAAGGGTAGTGCTAAAGACACAACCTGAACAAAGTCCGAGGAAAACGAGACGCCAACCCAGACATGAAAATGTCTCTCAGATAAGAAAGCAGTAAGGAAAGCTGGCAGATTACTGCGGAGGCCTAAAGAGTGGACTTGGGCTAAAATGTTATACCTCCAAGTGGTGTCATATGCCTTCTCAAGATAAAAAAAAGACTGCAAGGACGGAGTGTTTGTTAGCAAAGGTATTTCGCACATACGTATCGAAGTGGAACAAGGTGTCCAAAGTAGAGCGGCCCTTGCGAGAGCCATATTGACGAGGAGAAAGACTATTGTGAGTCTCCAAATACCACATCAGACGTCAGTTCACCAATCGTTTCATCACCTTGCAGACTACACTGGCCAGAGCAACAAGACGATAGTGAGAGGTATCAAGTCTTGGTTTACGAAACGGTAGGACAATGGCAGATTTCCACTGTTGGGTGAGAACCCTTACGTCCAAATAAGACTGAAAAGACGCAAAAGGATTGCAAGGGCAGTAGAATGTAGATGTTTTAGCATGCTGATATGAATATCATCAGGTCCAGCTGCTGATGACTGGTAGGCAGAGAGCGTGGACTCTAGCTCTAGGAGAGTGAAAGGCACGTTATACAGCTCCATTCCATTAGAGGAGAAATCCAAGGTAATTGCTCCTTGGTAGACTTAGATGCAAGAAATGAGGGACAAAGGTGAAGCCCTTGGGAGACGCTGACAAAATGGTTCCCAAGTTCCGTGGCAACTTTAGAAGGTTCTGCAACACTAACACCAACAACCCGCAAAACGGGTGCTGGGTCTGGAGTGTACTTGCCACACAACTTCCGTAACTTCTTCCAAACCGTACCATAAGGAAGACGAGGTAATGGTTGACACGTAATCTTGCCAACAAGTGCATTTAACGTCGTGTATGACGCGGTGAGCGACTGCCCTTGCCAACTTAAAATCTAAAAGACAATCTGAGGTCCTTTTATATTGATAACGGCCCCACACAGCACGTTTGAAACGCACTTCAGGGGCACACGCAGGAGACCACCAAGGCAAGCATGTCTGAGAATACCTGCTTGAGGTTTGAGGAATAGAACGTGACGCTGCAGTCAAAACTAAGGTCGAAATGAGTGCACCAGGTCGTCAACAGAGAACAAGGAAGGGTCCCCACAAAGAAGCGTAGCCAATGGGGGCTACGAGGCGGTCGGGAATACGTAGTAGAAGTAAGAAGAATAGGAAAGTGATCACTGTCGTCCAAATCCGCGGGAACAGACCAAGTGTAATCAAGTGCAATTGACGCAGAACGGAAAGATCAATGCAAGAGAGAGAGTGCAAGAGTCAAAATGGGTAGGAGCACCCGTATTTAAAACAGGAAGAGAATGAGAAGTGAGAAAAGTCTCCAACTGATCACCACGAGAGTCACAGTGGGCCCCTCCCCACAGATGATGGTGAGCGCTAAAATCATCTAACAAGATGGGTGGCAGTAGAGAAGAGATCAAAAACGGAATATCTGAGATACAGAATGCACTGGAAAGGGAAAGATATAGAGAGCAAACTGTATACCGTCTGTGCAAATAAATCCGAGCTGCAGTATAATACAGCAGAAAACGAACAAAAGCTTGTTGATACAGTATACAAATGTGCACAAGAAATGAGCTCTCGATAGATGATTCATCAGGAAAGGGATCAGAAGAATGTAACAGCACATAGCCCAAAACGGTAGGAATAACAGCTGAACGAATTTAAGGGCTCTTGTAACCTGACACATAATGGGGAAAACTGGGAGAGCAACTCCTGGAGCTCTACCCAATTACACCTGAAGCCACGAATATTCCATTGCAAATATGACATTATTTACAAAGACAGCTATGCCAACAATAAGCGATAAAATCTATGGGCTATTAGGCTCAGTGAAGTCAACGCATGAGGGTAACAGTAAGCATGTAAGCAAGGAGGAATCAGAATTCTGTTAAGGAAAATTTTTTTACGAGGGTCATCGCGCATCGGTGTCCATCAAGGGTTTTGTCTCCGCAATATAGTTGGAGATAGCGTCAAGTGTTTCAGCGGATAAGGAAGATGCCGATACCATGATTTCAGACAGGTAAGGTAAAACAAGTAGAGATCGGGAAGACTATGCAAGGGAACCAAAGTGGTCTGAGAGAGGTGGGGAGTATGAACCTGGAGAGATCTGCTGGTGGGGGCAGAAGAGTCCTGCAGTGGAACAGGAGAGGAAGGAGCTTGGAAGGTAACTAGGGAAGAAGACTAGGAGGGAACAGGAGAAGAGGGGACTACACAAGGGGGAGTAAACCTCCACCTTCCTGTGAGAGTTAGAAAGGGGGTGAGAACTAGGCAGTGAGGTAGAAGATAGATTCAACTTCACAGGTAATAGGCGCGAAGAAGGTGGGGCCCTTGCGAGGTCACGCAGACTGAAAGAAGTAGAAAGTGAAAGCAGGAAGAGGTATGGAGGTAGTATTTCAGAGGGTAAAACTTCAAAAGAATTGGGAAACGGGGGTGCCCCCGAAGACATGGAGCAGAGGAATGGTTTGGGGCGGGAAGACCATCAAGGTTGGAGGTCTTCGAGCTACTCGATAATAAGGAACACGAGGAAGATTTCCCTGAAGGGGGAACTGGAGAGAGCCATACCGTAAGGCCTTCACTCTCTTTAAGATAACAGATTTATCGTTCATTAATATAGACTTGACAATGGCCCGTGAAAAGGAATGATGAGATTAAATTTACAATTGAGGCAAGAGGGGAGGAAGACTGCAAGATGTATCGGCATGATCTGCAGCACCGCAGGACCGGGCACTCCACTGCAGATCTGCAGTATTTTAGGAGGGTGTCCGAAGCGCTAGCCCTTTCAAAAATGTTGTGGAGTAGGGACTGCTCTAACGGACTTCAAGGCGCCCGGCCAGCAATAAACCGGAGGCCCTGGAGGTCATCGCAGTTGAAGGCTAAGGGGGCCATGTTTACTGGGAAAGCGCCTCTGCCAATGAGTGGGCAGGACATACGTATCCACTATGAGAAAAAAAGCCCTGAAGGCAAATTTGGGCTCCAAAATATCATCACCGCAAGAGGGGAAAAATTTCATTTTGTACAATGGTATGTGGTAAAACCACCGTACCACTGCAAAAATTGGAGATTAGCATGCTTATGAACTGTCATTAGAATGTTATCTATGCAAGCAATATGGAAAGATCATGAGGTTGTTCTGAATTTGAACTATAACGACGTGCGTACTGCTTCGAAAGAGTGTGGCCATTTTGGTAAATAAAAGAGTTGGAGATCCCGGGTTGTAGGGAAAAGAATTTAGTCCACTGCATACTTGTAAACATGGTGTGGCAAAGGGGAGTGGGCTTTGCATAGGTGGTTTTTGGGTTAGACATCGAAGAACCGTCGTCAGTAGGTGCTCCGGAACGTTTAGTATAGAAACCGCAGGTGGTCCGACCTGAGGGAGATGACGATCCAAAAACAGTCGCCACCGTATTCGGGAAAGCAAGACGTGCCAGGTGTGCAAGAGGCAAGGCATTAACAGAAATAGGCAGAGCCTCAGCAGTTGAAGCAGGTACGAAGGGACACCAGCAAAAGTACGGGGTTTTTGAGAAGAGTCTAGAGAATGGTTCAATAATGAAGCCGGGTCAGAACAGATGTGGAACAAAAAGGGGGCCTTTGGGAGGAGGAGGGTTATCACAGGCTAAGACTCCGTGATAGTGGTGCTTCTTTCTAGCTATTTTAAAGAAAAAATAAAAAAAGAAGGGAAGGAAAAAAAGAGGGACAGCGGAAGGACAGTCGCTAGAAGGCATGGAAGGCTGTAAGTTCTTCCCCTCATCCAAAAGGACCTAGAGCCCATGAGCACTGCAGATGCAGCGTGGAACCCGTGCCATACTCTACTCTTCACCCCCAGTAAACCAGCGCTCCGGGATAGCAACCTTACATCTACCGAGCCACCTCGGCAGTCACAAAAATGGGAGGTCGGAAACCTACCTCCTTCAGCTGTCCCTCTCAGACCGACAGACAGCCTCTGGAGATACACGCATCATCTGCAGGACACCCTGCCCACTTCTCGGAGATCCGAAGAAGGAGTAGAGCACCTCCAGACAATTCAGATTCCACGGCAAATTACACCACTTCCGAGGGACCCTACAGAGTGGGATGAAACCCAGCATACTTACCCCTTTACCTAGAAACCCTAATGCCAGAGGGGAGGATCCCAGAGACTACAAACGGAATGTGAAAAGGTGAGGGTTGGGATTGGAGGAAAGGGGAGATAAAAGGGGGGATGGGAGGATGGGACAGGGAAGGGAGGATTGGGCAGTACTTATGTTTGGTCTGAGAAGGAGACCACAGGGTTTAATTCCAGAGACATTAAATTTGGGTTAAACTATGTAAGGAATTATTCAAAATTGTGGTAACGACTTTTTATTTTGACATTAAAGTAAATCAAATCATTTATATCTTCCATCAAAATTTAAGTACCATGATATAAAATTCATACTTTCCTTGATATTTCAGTTTCATGAATTAATAGTAAACCCAAGAAAATGTAAAAAACATACACTGAAAAAGGGAACAGTCATTACTACTATCCATGACAAATAAAGATACACACTGTTCATATACATTCTTTAAACTTAACTTGCCGTGAATCAACCAGAAACAAATTATCTAAAAGCTTTGTTAACTAATTGAAATGTCACAGGACAGTACTCATTCATCAGTTTATTAAGCAGAACAAAATGCCCCCACAAATCTTCTAAGCACTTGAACATCGAAACCTTTTCCGAGGAAGTTAGTGAGGAGGTTCAAGAAATTGTACTGCAAATGAAAGGAGACTAACACAGATAATAGTAAGCTCTATAAAGCACCTGATTCGAAACTAATATCACCACATATAAAAATCATCTCCCAAAGTAATTTTTTTACCAGAAAAAGTCGTTAAAGTTGGCTCTTGCGTACTAATAAATAAGGCAAAAAAATTATGAACCTTTTACCCCTAAAATCATTACTTGTAGGGTCCATGTGTGTGTGCTAGTCCTGAACCAAACGAATTCAAAAAAGTAGAATTAAATTTTCTCGTAAAAAAGAAAGCCCGACAAATGGAGCATATACACACACAGCCACCCACACCCACACACACACACATACACACAATTTATTTTATTTTATTATCACACTGGCCGATTCCCACCAAGGCAGGGTGGCCCGAAAAAGAAAAACTTTCACCATCATTCATTTCCATCACTGTCTTGCCAGAAGGGTGCTTTAAAACTACAGTTTTTAAACTGCAACATTAACACCCCTCCTTCAGAGTGCGGGCACTGTACTTCCCTTTCCTCCAGGACTCAAGCCCGGGCCTGCCGGTTTCCCTGAACCCCTTCATAAATGTTACTTTGCTCACACTCCAACAGCACGTCAAGTATTAAAAACCATTTGTCTCCATTCACTCCTATCAAACACGCTCACGCATGCCCGCTGGAAGTCCAAGCCCTTCGCACACAAAACCTCCTTTACCCCCTCCCTCCAACCTTCCTGGGCGACCCCTACCCCGCCTTCCTTCCACCTCAGACTGATACACTCTTGAAATCATTCTGTTTCGCTCCATTCTCTCTGGACAACAGTTTTGGCAATCCCACACCACCTCCTAACTTCCAAACTACGAATTCTCTGCATTATATTCACACCACACATTGCCCTCAACATGACATCTCCACTGTCTCCAGCCTTCTCCTCGCTGCAACATTCATCACCCATGCTTCACACCCATATAAGAGTGTTGGTAAAACTATGCTCTCATACTTTCCCCCTCTTTGCCTCCAAGGACAAAGTTCTTTGTCTCCACAGACTCCTAAGTGCAACGCTAAACCCTTTTCCCGTCATCAATTCATGATTCACCTCATCTTTCATAAACCCATCCGCTGACACGTCCACTCCCAAATATCTGAATACATTCACCTCCTCCATACTCTCTCCCTCCAATCTGATATCCAATCTTTCATCACCTAATCTTTTTATCCTCATAACCTTACTCTTTCCTGTATTCACTTTTAATTTTCCTCTTTTACATACCCTACCAAATTCATCCGCCAACCCTGCAACTTCGCTTCAGAATCTCCAAAGCACAGAGTCATCACAAAGAGAAAACTGTGACAACTCCCACTTTATGTGTGATTCTTTATCTTTTAACTCCACGCCTCTTGCCAAGACCCTCGCATTTACTTCTCTTACAACCCCATCTATAAATATATTAAACAACCACGGTGACATCACCCCATCCTTGTCTAAGGCCTACTTTTACTGGGGAAAAAATATCCCTCTTTCCTATGTACTCTAACTTTCTCACTATCCTCGTAAAAACTCTTCACTGTTTCAGTAAAACCCACCCCTATACCATACACCTGCAACATCTGCCACATTGCCTCCCTATCCACCCTGTCATACGCCCCTTTTTCCAAAACCATAAATGCCAAAAAACCTCTTTAGCCTTATCTAAATACTGTTCACTTATATGTTTAACTGTAAATACCTGGTCCACCCCACCCCCTACCTTTCCTAAAGCCTCCTTTTTTTCATCTGCTATCCTATTCTCCGTCTTACTCTTAATTCTTTCAATAATAACTCTACCAAAACACTTTACCAGAAAAGACTTATCCCCCTATAATTTATGCACTCTCTTTTGTCCCCTTTGCCTTTATACAAAGGAACTATGCTCTCTCTGCCAATCCCTAGGTACCTTACCCTCCCTTTCCCTACATTTATTAAACAATAGCACCACCACTCCAAAACTATATCCCCACCTGCTTTCAACATTTCTATCTTTATCCCATCAATCCCAGCTGCCTTTCCCTTTCATTTTTTCCTACTGCCTCACGAACTTCCCCCCCACTCACAACTGGCTCTTCTTCACTCCTAAAAGAAGTTATTCCTCCTTGCCCTATACATGAAGTCACAGCTTCCCTATCTTCATCACATTTAACAATTCCTCAAAATTTTTCCCTCCATCTTCCCAATACCTCTAACTCTCCATTTAATAACTCTCCTCTCCTATTTTAACTGACAAATCCATTTGTTCTCTAGGCTTCCTTAACTTGTTAATCCACTCCAAAACTTTTTCTTTATTTTCAACAAAATTTGTTAGTAACATCTCACCCACTCTCTCATTTGCTCTCTTTTTACATTGCCTCACCACTCTCTTAATCTCTCTCTTTTTCTCCATATTCTCTTCCTTCCTTGTCATCACTTCTACTTTGTAAAAACTTCTCATATGCTAACTTTTTCTCCTTACTTACTCTCTTTACATCATCATTCCACCAATCGCTCCTCTTCCCTCCCGCACCCACTTTCCTGTAACCACAAACTTCTGCTGAACACTCTAACACTACATTTTTAAACCTCCCCATACCTCTTCGACCCCATTGCCTATGCTCTCATTAGCCCATTTTTCCTCCAATAGCTGTTTATATCTTAACCCTAACTGGGCCCCCTCTTTTAGTTTATAAAAACCCTTTACCTCTCTCTTCCCTGTTGTTTCTGTTCTCTTTGTATCCCATCTACCTTTTACTTTCAGTGTTTGCTAAAAACTAAAAAGTGATCTGGTAATCTGTGGCCCTTCTATAAACATGTACCTCCTGAAGTCTACTCAGCAGTCTTTTATCTACCAATACATAATCCAACAAACTACTGTCCCTTTCGCCTTACATCATATCTTGTATACTTATTTATCCTCTTTTTCTTAAAATATGTATTACCTATAACTAAACCCCTTTTTTATACAAAGTTCAATCAAAGGGCTCCCATTATCATTTTCACCTGGCACCCCAAACTTACCAACCACACCCTCTCAAAAGTTTATCTTACTTTAAACATTCAGGTCCCCCTACCACAATTACCCTGTTACTTGGTTTAAAGGTTCCTATACATTCACTTAACATCTCCCAAAATCTCTCTCTCTCTCTCCTGTACATTCCTCTCCTCTCCAGGGGCATACACGCTTATTATGATGCACTTTTCGCATCCAACCTTTACTTTAATCCACATAATCATTGAATTTACACATTCATATTCTCTTTTCTACTTCCATAACTGATCCTTCAACATTATTGCTACCCCTGCCTTAGCTCTCTCTCAGATACTCCAGATTTAATCCCCCTTGGTTTCCCCCCCAAAGACACTTCCCTACTCTCTTCAGCTTTGTTTCGCTTTGGGCCAGGAAAATCCATCTTCTTTTCATTCACAACATCAGCAATCATCTCTTTCTTGTCATCCGCACTACATCCACGCACATTCAAGCATCCCAGTTTTATAAAGTTTTTCTTTTTCACTTTTTTAGTAAATGTCTACAGGAGAAGGGGTTACTAGCCCATCGTCCCGGCATTTTAGTCGCCTCATGTGGACACGCATGGCTTACGGAGGAAAGATTCTTTTCCCCCTTTCCCATGGGCAAGAGAAGAAATAAAGAAGAACAAGAGCTATTTAAAAAAGGAGAAAAACCTAGATTATGTATATATAATGTGCATGGGGCGTGTCTGTGAAGTGTGACCAAAATGTAAGTAGGAGTAGCAAGATATCACTGTTACTAGCGTGTTTAGGAGACAGAAAAAAGACACCAGCAATCCTACCATCATGTAAAAACAGTTACAGGTTTCTGTTTCATAGTCATCTGCAGGGGACGGTAGTACGTCCTGGGTGGTTGCTCCTACCAACCTACTATTATAACATATATATATATATATATATATATATATATATATATATATATATATAATAAAATATATAAAATATGTAATAAGATCACAGTAAACAGGTGATTTCAGAATATGCAAAAACAACAACTGTGAAAGAATAGAGAAATTTCCAAGCACTTTCGTGACTACTGACATTATCAAGGAACAATAAAGTAATGCCCTCAAAGGAAGACATATAAAGGGTCTAGACCACACCTTACTATCACATCCCACAAAAAAAGTACACCTGACGTGCAACTCTTAAGAAAGAGAACACTGCAGCAGGCCCGCTGGCACAACGAGACATTTCCTTCACACAACCCACGAACAAACTATTCTACCCAAAAATTAAGAATTTAAATTTTTATATGTCCAATGTATTAAAATTTAAATTCTTCCCAAATTCTATTAAATTTTAAATCGATCTAATTTATATAAACCAAAGGAAATATTCATATTATTGTCAAAACTGCTTTTTATGATACAAGATTCAATTATTTCCCGTCGACTATTTGGGCTTGCTTGATACAACTGTCTCAAGTTTTGCCCTATGATTGGCAAATTTCTAACTTTAATGTTAAAAAACAACATAGATTTATTGATAAATTAAGCTCCTTGACTAACTTAAATGATTTTAACACGGTTAGTTTTGATGTTACTTCCTTTTTTACGAAAGTTCCTGTTGATGATTTATTAAGTTTCTTATCTGAAGAATTCGTTTATGATTTACCATTGCCAGTTCCTACTATCATTAAACTTATTAAACTTTGCACTGTTGATGCAACATTTGTATTTAATGACAAGTTTTACACTCAGAAGTTTGGTATGGCAATGGGAGATCCTCTTTCACCTGTTCTTAGTAACCTATACATGGATTTTTTTGAAACAAGGTTGCTTAACACAATCCTCCCTAATAGAGCTAAATGGTTCAGATATGTTGATGATATTTTGTGTCTTATGCCCAAGAATGTAGACATGCACCATTTCTTTGCAAATTAAATAGCTTAGCCCATTCTATAAACTTTACTGTTGAGTTTGAAGAAAATAACTCATTGACTTTTCTAGATGTTTTAATTATTAAGAGTAATAATGAATTCAAATTTAAAATTTACAGAAAACCTACAAATAACTGATCCTATGTCCACTACTATTCTTCACATCAAGATAGAGTTAATTAAACTGTCTGTTTTCTCATCAATGTTTTAGAGAGCTTTACGTATTTGTAGTCCAGAGTTCACAGATGAGGAAATATCCAAAATTTATGAAATAGCTAATGATTTGAAATACCAAAGAAACGTAATTGACAAATCTTTTAAAATTGCTAGAAATACTTTTTACAATCCAAAAATGGACAGCCAGCCTTATTCAACCCAAAATATGTTGGTTCTCCCTTACCATGAAAACTTGGTTGATATGCCTTCTCTTCTTAAGACTTTTAATATTAAAGTTGTATTTAAAAATCTTGATACAGTAAAAAAACTTTTGATAAAGAATTCCCCCCAAAATGCTGATGAATGTGTCAATTAGATTCCTTGTAAAATTTGCGATGAAGTTTATTACGGTCAAACTGGTAAAAATCTCAAACTAAGATTAAAACAACATAAATATAGCATTAGAACTGGACAAGATTCCAATGCTCTATTTATTCATGTAAGAGATTTTAACCATCCAATTGATTTTCAAAAAGTTGAGATAGTATCAAGCAAGTCCATGGTCGACAGGAATATAATTGAATCTTGTTTCATAAAAAGCAGTTTTGACAATAATATGAATATTTCCTTTGGTTTATATAAATTAGATCAATTTATAATTAATAGAATTTGGGAAGAATTTAATAATACATTGGACACATGAATTTTAAAATTCTTAATTCTTGGGTAGAATAGTTTGTTCGTGGGTTGTGTGAAGGACCTGTCTAGTTGGGCCAGCAGGCCTGCTGCAGTGTTCCCTTTCTTATGAGTCGCGCGTCAGGTGTTGCTTTGTTGTGGGATGTGATAGTGAGGTGTGGTCTAGACCCTTTATTTGCCTTCCTTTGATGCATTACTTTTATTGTTCCTTGATAATGTGAGTAGTCACGAAAGCCCTTGGAATTTCTCTATTCTTTTACAGTGGTTGTTTTGCATATATATTATATATTAATAATAATATATATATTTTAAAAATATAATTTTTTATATATATAAAATTTATT
>NW_026468678.1:0-12354 GCF_026875155.1 Cherax quadricarinatus | reverse complement strand
CCGCACACACCGACCAAACACCCCATTCTCTCACATCTAGGCCTACCAGCCTTTTCCCGCAAGATTTGAAGGCGCTAGAATTTATGCGTACTAGTACGTCAGAAACCCTGGCATGTAAGCCGTACTAGTACGGCCGAAACCCTGAAAGGGTTAATGTGTCCAAGAGTGATTATTATTACTATTACGTAATGTTTTCCCTCCACCCGGCAACCACCCCTCCATAGCATATAAACAACATGTTTATATGCTATATATCGTGTTTCTTACTTAAGTTAAGAAAATGTCATAGATGAATTAATGAAAATGTCTATATTGATGTAAAATAAGGCATTTAATATGGCCAAGAGTGATTATTATTAGTATTACGCAATGTTTCCCGCCACCCGGCAATCACTCATCCATAGCATATAAACAGCGTTTTTATACCAAACTTCCTCTCAACATTAACAAAACCTACTTCATTCAGTTTGGTAACAGAGCTACAGATGTCCCTCTTAACATAATGATAAACGGATCACCTATCACAAAGTTCACTGAGGGAAAATTCTTAGGAATCCACCTTGATAATAGACTCAAATTTCAAACATATATACAACAAATTTCGAAGACCGTAGGCATACTATCGAAGATATGGTACTATGTCCCACAGTCAGCCCTCCTCCCTGTATCACTCACTTATTTACCCCTATCTCACCTATGGAATTTGTGCATGGGGCTCAACAACAATTAACCATCTCAGACCACTAATTACCCAACAAAAGGCTGCAGTTAGAATGATAACAAATTCTCACTACAGGCAGCACACTCCACCAATATTCAATACACTAAACCTACTCACCATACAAAACATCCATACTTATTACTGCACCTATTACATACATAGAACACTTAACTCTGATATTAACTCTCCCCTCAAACATCTCCTTGCCAACCTCAACAGAACACATGACCATAACACAAGGCACAGATCACTCTTTGATGTTCCTCGTGTCCATCTCACGCTATGCAAAAACTCAATGCACATAAAAGGCCCTAAAATCTGGAATTCATTACCTGTAAATATAAAAGAAACACTACCTGTTTATAAATTCAAGTCTCTTCTCAAAGATCACTTACTCACCCAAAACCCAAATAAATACTGAATAACTGAACCTTATAAATTGTATATCTTAAATGTTTCTCACAATTATATCACATAAATGTTAAACCTAAAACCGAATCTAACTTTATTATTTTTTAAATACACTACCTAACAGAATACTTCATACGACTGAATGTACAACAATGCATACAACCATATGACCTGTCTTTGTAATACTCACTTGTGCTTTATAGTAATCTGTTTACAATAATGTTTTATCACTGATTTCATCATTGCTTAGTTAATCTTAAGTTAATTTTAAGCCAGCCCGTAATGCTATGCATAGTATAAGTGGCTTTGGCATACTGCTCTTATCTGTATTTTTTGTACCTCTGTATGTGTGCACAAATTTATAAATAAATAAATAAATAAATAAATAAATAAATAAATAAATAAATAAATAAGTACAATTATCATAGATAGTTTAACTCTAAAATGTTGGACTTATTTCCCGTGTGGTCTTTGTAATATGTTCCCTGTAAGTTAAGCTGTAACATAATTATAACTTTGTAATATGTTGTTAGTAAGTTAAGCTGTAACATAATTATAACTTTGTAATATGTTCCCAGTAAGTTAAGCTGTAACATAATTATAACTTTGTAATATGTTCCCAGTAAGTTAAGCTGTAACATAATTATAACTTTGTAATATGTTGTTAGTAAGTTAAGCTGTAACATAATTATAACTTTGTAATATGTTGTTAGTAAGTTAAGCTGTAACATAATTATAACTTTGTAATATGTTCCCAGTAAGTTAAGCTGTAACATAATTATAACTTTGTAATATGTTCCCAGTAAGTTAAGCTGTAACATAATTATAACTTTGTAATATGTTCCCAGTAAGTTAAGCTGTAACATAATTATAACTTTGTAATATGTTCCCAGTAAGTTAAGCTGTAACATAATTATAACTTTGTAATATGTTCCCAGTAAGTTAAGCTGTAATATACACATCATAATTATAACTTTAAAAAGTTAAAGTGGATAAATAACTGTGAGTTAGAATAAAAGTAGATATAATAGTAGATATAATAGTTAGTTAGAATAATAAGTTACTTACATGAACATTATAGATCAGTTATAATAAGTTACGGCCAGGTGGACGCTCACTTAAGTAAGAATAATTCTGGGGAAGCACCAAACCCGTAAGTCATGCAGCACAGGTCTTTAAAGTGATACATGGGGGACAAACAGTTCTAATTCCTTGGATCAAGAGCCCCTCACCAGCGTCAAGGAACCTCCCTTGAGAGGGAATTTAATCCAGAGTAAATGTTAAGTTAGCTCTGACTCCCTGGATGAGGAGCCCTGGAGCAGCACAAGTACAGTACCTGTGTCTCCAGGTGACATATATAGTGGCGCCACACCTGGCGCCAGGCTTGACCACCCGTGATGGTGCCACCAGCAGGGTGGAAAGTGCCACCAGGAGGGTGGAAAGTGCCACCAGGAGGGTGAAAAGTGCCACCAGGAGGGTGAAAAGTGCCACAAGTGAGACTTTAGTCAGGCACAACACTGCCACCTTGTTGTTGTTATTGTTGTTGTTGTTGTTGTTGTTGATGGGTTGAGACGGCCCGAGGCTGTCTTAACCTCGGCTTTACCGGCTGACCGGCCCTCCCCGGGGGGTTTAAGATCTGCTATGTCCCCCCTGGGGGTAATGAACATAAGAACATAAGAACGAAGGAACACTGCAGAAGGCCTACTGGCCCATGCGAGGCAGGTCCAAGTCTCCTACCAATGCACCCAACCTAGTCAGGTCACATTGACTTAAGGGAAGAACAGATTAGATTTTGCCACCGAAGTGGCTAGTTTATTGTGCCGCCCATATCCATCCTGTGGACGGTAGCGCGAGTGCATATGGACACACAAAAGGCCTAGGAACTAGGCCTCAAAGGGTTAACAGGAATACATATGGATTTATATCTACATATCTATAGTTCACTTATCTGTTACAAGCAAATTTAGGAAATTTGCTTAGTATATCTGGTATCTTATTTTCATTAATAAGATATCTTGACATGTCACATAGGTTATTATACTGTCTGTCTCTGTATTCCTCAATAAGTGGACAATTAAGCACATAGTGTTCAAGAGAGTGACCATATGCCTGATCACATAATTTACATTTAGTTTGATCATCATCTGTGTGTCTCCCAAACTAATGAACATAGCTCTCAAAAAACATGAAAAAGTCACAATATAACTGGAACAATACACAAGTGAGCCGCACATGCGACCACTTTTCGGTCCGTCTGGGATCATTTACCAAGGAGGACCGAAACGTCGTCGTCACTTCCTCTCTACTATGTGCGGGTTATTTGTGTAATTAACCTCTAATTACTGGTGAAATCGACTACCATGATTACAGAATTCCGTCTCCACAGTTACTGAACCCATGTCCACTGAACCCGACTCCAGCAGTAACTGAACCCGACCTACGTACTCACCTATTTGTGGTTGCAGGGGTTGATTCATAGCTCTTGGCCCCGCCTCTTCACTGATTGCTACTAGGTCCTCTCTCTCCCTGCTCCATGAGCTTTATCATACCTCGCCTTAAAACTATGTATGGTTCCCGCCTCCACTACTTCACTTTCTAGGCTATTCCAAGGCTTGACTACTCTATGACTGAAGAAATACTTCCTAACATCCCTTTGATTCATCTGAGTCTTCAATTTCCAATTGTGACCTCTTGTGTCTGTGTCCCATCTCTGGAACATCCCGTCTTTGTCCACCTCGTCTATTCCGCGCAGTATTTTATATGTCGTTATCATGTCTCCCCTGACCCTCCTGGCCTCCAGAGTCGTCAGGCCGATTTCCCTCAACCTTTCTTCGTAGGACAATCCCCTTAGCTCTGGGACTAGTCTTGTTGCAAACCTTTGCACTTTCTCTAATTTCTTGACGCGCTTGACTAGGTGTGGATTCCAAACTGGTGCTGCATACTCCAGTATGGGCCTGACGTAAATGGTATACAGAGTCTTGAACAAATCCTTACTGAGGTATCGGAACGGTATTCGTAGGTTTGCTAGGCGCCCATATGCTGCAGCAGTTATCTGATTGATGTGCGCCTCAGGAGATATGCTCGGTGTTATACTCACCCCAAGATCTTTTTCCTTGAGTGAGGCTTGCAGTTTTTGGCCATCTAAACTATATTGTGTCTGCGGTCTTCTTTGCCCTTCCCCAATCTTCATGACTTTGCATATGGCAGGGTTAAACTCAAGGAGCCAGTTGCTGGACCAGGCTTGTAGCCTGTCCAGGTCTCTTTGTAGTCCTGCCTGATCCTCATCTGATTTGATTCTTCTCATTAACTTCACATCATCTGCGAACAAGGACACATCTGAGTCTATCCCTTCCGTTATGTCGTTCACATATACCAAGAACAGCACAGGTCCTAGGACTGACCCCTGTGGAACCCCGCTTGTCAAAGGCGCACACTCTGACACCTCGTCACGTACCATGACTCATTGTTGCTTCCCTGTCAGGTATTCTCTTATCCATTGCAGTGCCTTTCCTGTTATGTGAGCCTGATCCTCTAGCTTTTGCAGAAACCTCTTGTGAGGAACTCTGTCGAAGGCCTTCTTGCAGTCAAAAAAATGCAGTCGATCCACCCCTCTCTCTTTTATCTTACTTCTGTCACCTTGTCATAAAACTCTAGTAGGTTTGTGACACAGGATTTTCCTTCCCTGAAACAGTGTTGGTTGTCAATTATACACTTGTTTCTTTCCAGGTGCTCCACCACTCTCCTCCTGTGTGTGAGTACTCACCTAGTACTCGCCTAGTTGAGGTTGCAGGGGTCGAATCCGAGCTCCTGGCCCCGCCTCTTCACTGATCGCATATGAGTGTACTCACCTAATTGTGGTTGCAGGGGTCGAGACTCAGCTCCTGGCCCCGCCTCTTCACTGATCGCTACTGGATCCTCTCTCTCTCTGCTTCCTGAGCTTTGTCATACCTCTTCTTAAAACTATGTATGGTTCCTGCCTCCACTACTTCACTTGCTAGGCAATTTCACTTGCTGACAATTCTATGACTGAAGAAATACTTCCTAACGTCCCTGTGACTCGTTTGAGTCTTCAGCTTCCAGTTGTGACCCCTTGTCCCTGTGTCCCCTCTCTGGAACATCCTATCTCTGTCCACCTTGTCTATTCCCCACAGTATCTTGTATGTCGTTATCATGTCTTCCCTGACCCTTCTGTCCTCCAGTGTCGTCAGTCCGATTTCCCTTAACCTTTCCTCGTACGACATTCCCTTGAGCTCTGGGACTAGCCTTGTTGCAAACCTTTGTACTTTCTCTAACTTCTTGACGTGCTTGACCAGGTGTGGGTTCCAGACTGGTGCTGCATACTCCAGTATGGGCCTAACATACACAGTGTACAGTGTCTTGAACGATTCCTTATTTAGGTATCGGAACGCTATTCTCAGGTTTGCCAGGCACCCGTATGCTGCAGCAGTTATTTGGTTGATGTGTGCCTCCGGTGATGTGCTCGGTGTTATGGTCACCCCAAGGTCTTTCTCCCTGAGTGAGGTCTGTAGTCTTTGTCCACCTAGCCTTACTCTGTCTGCGGTCTTCTTTGCCCCTCCCCAATCTTCATGACTTTGCATTTGGCTGGATTGAATTCGAGAAGCCAGTTGCTGGACCACATGTCCAGCCTGTCCAGGTCTCTTTACAGTCCTGCCTCATCCTCGTCCGATTTAACTCTTTCTATCAACTTCACGTCATCTGCGGAACAGGGACACTTCAGAGTCATTCCTTCCATCATGTCGTTCACATATATCAAAAATGCACTGGTCCTAGAACTGACCCCTGTGGGACCCCGCTCGTAACAGGCGCCCACTGTGATACCTCTTCACGTACCATGACTCGTTGCTGCCTCCCTGTGTGTGTGTGTGTGTGTGTGTGTGTGTGTGTGTGTGTGTGTGTGTGTGTGTGTGTGTGTGTGTGTGTGTGTGTGTATGTGAGTGTTTGTGTGTGTGTGTGTGTGTGTATGAGTTCGTGTATGTGTGTGTGTGCGTGTGTGTGTGTGTGTGTGTGTGTGTGTGTGTGTGTGTGTACTCACCTATTTGTACTCACCTATTTGTGGTTGCAGGAGTCGAGTCATAGCTCCTGGCCCCGCCTCTTCACTGATTGCTACTAGGTCCTCTCTCTCCCTGCTCCATGAGCTTTATCATACCTCGCCTTAAAACTATGTATGGTTCCCGCCTCCACTACTGCACTTTCTATGCTGTTCCACGGCTTGACTACTCTATGACTGAAGAAATACTTCCTAACATCCCTTTGATTCATCTGAGTCTTCAACTTCCAGTTGTGACCTCTTGTGTCTGTGTCCCATCTCTGGAACATCCCGTCTTTGTCCACCTCCTCTATTCCGTGCAGTATTTTATATGTCACCTTGTCATAAAACTCTAGTAGGTTTGTGACACAGGAATTCCCCTCCCTGAAACCATGCTGGTTGTCAATTATACACTTGTTTCTTTCCAGGTGCTCCACCACTCTCCTCCTGATGATCTTCTCCATGACCTTGCATACTATACACGTTAGTGGTACAGGTCTGTAGTTTAGTGCCTCATGTCTGTCTCCCTTTTTAAAAATTGAGACTACATTTGCCATCTTCCATACCTCAGGGAGTTGCCCAGTTTCAAATGATGTGTTGAAGATCTTTGTTAATGGCACACACAATATCTCTGCTCCCTCTTTAAGGACCCATGGAGAGATGTTGTCTGGTCCCACCGCCTTTGAGGTGTCAAGTTCGCATAGCAGCTACTTCACTTCCTCCTTGGTTATATGTACCTCATCCAGCACTTGCTGGTGTACCCCCCTGCTCTGATTTCCTGGAGTCCTACTGGTTTCCACTGTAAATACTTCTTTAAATCTCGAGTTGAGCTCCTGACATACCTCCCGGTCGTTTCTTGTGAATACCCCATCACCCTTCCTCAGTCTGATTACCTGGTCCTTGACTGTTGTTTTCCTCCTGATGTGGCTGTACAACAGCTTTGGGTCAGTCTTGACTTTCGATGCTATGTCATTTTCATATTGCCGCTTAGCCTCCCTTCTTATCTGTGCATATTCGTTTCTGGCTCTTCGGCAAATCTCTTTATTTTCCTGAGTTCTCTTCTTCTGTACCTTTCCATTCTCTAGTACACCTAGTTTTTTCCTCCCTACACCTTTGGGTGAACCAAGGACTCATTCTGTTCTTCCCATTATTTCTGTTTCCCTTGGGAACAAACCTCTCCTCTGCCTCCTTGCATTTTGTTGCCACATAGTCCATCATTTCTTGTACTGGTTTTTCTGTCAGTTCCCTCTCCCACTGAATGTCTTGAAAGAAGTTCCTCAAGCCTGAGTAGTTCCCCCTTTTGTAGTTTGGTTTTTCGCACTCTATTCCTGCTACTCTCTCCACTTGGAGCTCAACTATGTAGTCGAAGCACAGAACCACATGATCACTAGCTCCCAGGGGCCTTTCATACATGATATCCTCGATGTCAGAACTACTCAAGGTGAATACAAGGTCCAGTCTTGCTGGTTCATCATCTCCTCTCTCTCTGGTAGTGTCTCTAACATGTTGATGCATGAGGTTTTCCAGTACCACATCCATCATCTTGGGTCTCCATGTTTCGGGACCCCCATGGGGCTCCAGGTTTTCCCAGTCAATCTCCTTGTGATTGAAATGACCCATAACTAGTAACTTTGCTCCCCCCATGTGTGATCTCCTGGCCACCTCGGCTAGTGTGTCGACCATTGCTCTGTTGCTCTCATCGTATTCTTCTCTTGGCCTCCTGCAGTTCTGTGGCGGGTTGTACATTACTGCAATTATCACCTTATGTCCCTCAGACTGGATTGTTCCTACTAAGTAGTCCCTTTCGCCCGTACCATCCATTCCTTCCATTTTCTCAAACCCACACTGGTTTTTTATGAGCAGTGCAACTCCTCCTCCCCCTCTCCTCCCTCTGTCTTTCCTGAGGATTTGATATCCGGATGGAAAGATTGAATCTGTTATTATTCTGGTGAGTTTTGTTTCTGTGAGTGCTATTATGTCTGGGGATGTCTCCTTGATTCTTTCGTGCCACTCCTCATACTTATTTGTTATTCCATCTGCATTTGTATACCACACCTTCAACTTCTTTTCTAAGACTGTGGTCTGGGAAGTATATTGGGGTTGGGGAAGTGGGAGACCTGATAAGGAACTATGGGTGGTTGCTGTGGGGGTGGAGTTTGTAATGCAGTGGGTGGGGGCATTGGATGTGGCATGGGTGTTTTGGTTTAGAGTGTTTGGTTGCACTGGGGTTGACCTGATTGGGAGGCTTCTATAGGAAGTTGTGAGGGAGGCTGTATTTGATCTTCCTGTATCTGGGATCTCCTGTCTGTCTTCTCCATCCCCTCTCTTTCCTCCTTTTGCCTTTGTACCATCTCTCTCACTTTCTGCCTTTCTGCTTGTGTTCTGTTGCGGTCGAGATACACCTTCCTGTATGCCGGCATGTCCCTTAATCGTGCTTTCTCCTGCAGGATCCTGTTCCGAGTCGATTCTGCCTTGGTCACTTTCACTGGCCGGGTTCTTTTTTTTACAAACCCCCCTATTCTCCGAAAATTTTCCAGCTGGGTCATGTCGTCTTCTCCTATTGTTTACATGATGCTTTCAATTGCTTTTTTTCCCCTTGCTTTCTTGCTTCATATGTTTCCCCTTCAACTTCCTGGAGCCCATACACAAAGACTGACCTAACCCTTTCATTCTCCCACTGCATATCCCTGTGTATCCCCTCATTCAATTTGATTTCCTCCATTGCAGCTTTCCTTTCTTCAGTTTCACTAGCTAGTGTGCTTGGGCTCAGTGGTCTGTCATTTTCCCTTCTCGGCTTTCCCTGGGCTCTGCTGTGGTCTGTTACGGCCTCCACATATAGCTTAGCTCTTTCATCTACTAAAGACTCCACTGACTGAGTTTCTACATGCAGTTTTGCTCCTTTCCCTACAGTCCCCTTATTTGTGACTGAGGTATCAGTCTCTGTTGTCAATCCCAAAATGTTCTTTAGTTCTTTAGGCTGTTTCAGATTTTTCAGTTAATCTTCTAAACTCTGTATCCTGGCCTCTGCTGCTTTGACTTGCACCTCCCACTTCCTGCTTTCCATTTCTATCCTCTCTTCCATTCTCATGCTAAGTTCTTCTAGTTTCTTTTCCCATTCATGTTCCCTTTTTGAGAGCTCTGCTGCCCAATCTTCCTTTGCAGTTTCCTCCTCCTGTCCCTTGGTTTTTCTTGTTGCTCTCTGGCAACCCATTTTTGTTTTAACGTGATTGCCTCAGAGTGGGAAACCTATGTAATTCTGTATGTTAGGTTAGTATTGTGTATGTCAGAGTGTGGGGGGGGGAGGTAGAGAAGGAACTGTGGCTATGTGGGGAGTAGTGGGGAGGGGAAGGAGGGAGAAGCAAGTGGGTGAGTGGGAGAGGGAGAGGGGGAAGGAGGGAGAAGCAAGTGGGTGAGTGGGAGAGGGAGAGGGGGAAGGAGGGAGAGGTGGGAGGGAGAGGGTGAAAGAGGAGGGAGTGGGATCAGTTGAAGGAGTGAGATGTCGGTGGGGAGGGGGGGAGTGTATATGTGGGTCTGGCAATGTGTGTTAGTGTGTTTTGTGTGTGTGTTGGGGGTGTTGTGTGTTTTGTGTTGTGTGTGTGTGTGTGTGTTGTGTGTGTGTGTGTTGTGTGTGGTGTGTTGTGTGTGTATGTTGTGAGTGTGTGTGTGTGTTGTGTGTGTGTTGTGTGTGTATGTTATGAGTGTGTGTGTGAATGCTTGTTGGAGTGTGGTGTTTGTGTGGGGTGTGTGTGTGTGTGTGTGTGTGTGTGGGGTGTGTGTACTCACCTATTTGTACTCACCTATTTGTGATTGCAGGGGTCGAGTCCCTAGCTCCTGGCCCCGCCTCTTCACTGATTGCTACTAGGTCCCTCTCTCCCTGCTCCATGAGCTTTATCACACCTCGCCTAAAACTATGTATGGTTCCCGCCTCCACTACTTCACTTTCTAGGCTATTCCACGGCTTGACTACTCTATGACTGAAGAAATACTTCCTAACATCCCTTTGATTCATCTGAGTCTTCAACTTCCAATTGTGACCTCTTGTGTCTGTGTCCCATCTCTGGAACATCCCGTCTTTGTCCACCTCGTCTATTCCGCGCAGTATTTTATATGTCGTGTGTGTGTGTGTGTGTGTGTGTGTGTGTGTGTCAGTGGTCCTTACTGGCCCCAAACCAACTCCTTGTGACCTGACCCCCACCTACTTACATGTTGCCCTTAAAAGCTGTGTGTGTATGTGTGTATACTTGTGCGTTCGTGTGTATGGGGGAGGTATGAGGGGGAGATAATGTCAATACATACTAGTAATTCTGTGTTATAAAAAGTGGAAATTGCTACTAGGGTCTAAAGCTTCTATGAGTGTCTGCCCTTGTGTGTGTGTGTGAGGGAGGGATGGTTAGGGGGGTAGATGGTGTGGTTTAAAGATCCGTTATACCTCTCTGTTCCAACTGTCTTTCCTAGAATTGCTACTCTCTCCACTTATTGCCCTTTCTGGATTAAGTATCAATTATTGCTAGTTATTATCCTATTCCTTGTTCACATTAAGAGAGGACTTCCTAGCTTCCTAAGTATTCTTACTGCTAATAACTACCAGTAGGAACACTGCCTCATCCCTACGTTACCGCTTGCTAGTCTGCTCTACACCCCACCCTCTCCTCAACACTATCTTCATTTTAACTATGCTATTTCTAAACTAATTCTGGTAATAGCTTGCAGGAGTGAGTGACCAGTATCTAACAGTGATGCAAGGCCAGAACAAGCTTGCAACATGCAAACCACAAAATAGGTGAGTGATACTTGTGCTGGCAATGGTCGTGACAAGTTGCCAGATGCTGATGACGAAGTCGTCGTACGTAGGCCTTAAATCCCTATTTTGGAGATCCTTCACCCGTGTTGATTATAGCCACATGTGCTGATACATCCCTTGTTCCTCATGCGATTTCACTTTTCACTTATGATAATATCCACTTCACATTATATACACTTCACTTTATATGTATAATGGCACACAACTTGTGATGACTGTTGTGATAGAAACACAGGCCTTATCTCTAGGCTTTATTGAACATAGAATCTTCATAGTACTTCTGCAACAACAAAATATAATGACTAGTACATCTAATAAATGCTTCTACAGGGATGGTGATGTCTTGCATATGTCAAGAGGAAAGTTATAACTACAGGCCACATATTTAAACTCACCATGTAATCTGCATCACTGATATATGGATATAGTAGGAGAGAATCACAAACCATGTGTTTGTGCCCATGACTCACATCAAACTGTTGTTGTTGTTAAGGGCCCCGAGAGGTGGTGCAGTATTATCTGCTGCTGCTCCCACAGGACAGTAAACACTACAATCTCCCCTTCTAAAATATCAGAGACAGTAATCTCCCAAACTGTTAGGTGGGCGACGTACACGTCCCGACCTTGTAGCCTTTGGGCCTCTTCACCAGGTTTAATAGTTTCCAGCAGGGTTTTACTAACCCGCTGGAGCAGAACCTCTATTCCATAGGGTTAGTCTCAAGGCTTTCCAGGAGAAAACGAAAGCATCTTGCACATCTATTGTGATCTTGAGATTCACACTAATGGGATTTCACTGGGGCTAATGTCTTGTAGATACTGTAGTTCTTCACCATTATGGGAGCGAATGTGGGTAATGTTGGATTTTGCTTGCAGAGCTCTACCTCTTCCACTGGGAGGATCCGTCTTGTTCTCCTACGGTGACTCTTCAGGAGAACGGGTCCAGGATGGAACATAACCAATTGGGCCGGATCCCGTAGAGGAACGACGTGAATATTTAGGAGTCTTTCATGAGGGGTTCATTTATTAGCTGTGGCACAGCAATGTCTAAAAGAAAGAGCATCAGGTAGGACAAGTTTTTCCCGTGTTGAACAGGAGATTTGCGCGAACTTTAATGTCATTGTAACTGCCTCCATATAGTACCATTGAACTGCTCCACTTGAGACCATTGCCCTTGAGGGGGACGGAAGGTTTTGAGACCACTCCTTTATTTAAAGAACCGTTTCATTCATTTTTGGTGTACTATTAGAAGCTTATATTAAAACCTTTGCGAAGTTTCAATCATATCGGCCAAAAGGAAATGAAATATGCAAAATTCGAAAAATTACATTTGCAGTACTCAAGTACCAGTGGGACTTGGAAAAATTTTTCCTTTTG
>NW_026468677.1:0-12837 GCF_026875155.1 Cherax quadricarinatus | reverse complement strand
CCCCCACGGTGGGGGTGGACGCCACCCCAGCTCACACCGTGCGTATGCGTCCCAGACGAACTACTATTTGCAGTCAACCTATGAAAAGCGAGTCCATGTTTATACGAAAATACCCCTATGATTGGCGAAATTTACGATTGCCGAGAACTATGAAAAGCGAGGGACCACTGTATATTTCTAAAACCATAGGAAGGTTAGCATAGGCACCACTGTGACCACAAATGCAAGATTTTACAGATGATCACGGGTTCAAACCCTACTCGTGGTATGGTTTCCTTATATCTGCTTGTTGGGGTGTTGCCCCAGTCATCAGGATAGTTAAAGTGATCACCTTGGCAGCCATACTGAGTGTAGTTCCAGAAGCCAGGCATACACTGATCACAGCGTTGGCCGGTGACTCCGCTGCTACACTCACACTGTCCTGTACCTTCATCACACTGGCTTCTCAATGATGCTATACCACAGTAGCAAGGCTGACATCCCTGAATACATGACCAAAACAAACATAATACAATTATAACACCTACAGTAGTTTCCTGTCTAAACTTACTGTAAAATAAACTACAGTATTTGCAGATACTAAAATAGTTAATATTTACACACAACAATACAAACAATAATTTTTATTAGAATTATAAGAAGTGTACAGATCTGCCATAAAGAATGATCACCCCCAGTAAAGGACTATGTATCAGTAGTACAGATATAATACAATTATTCATTATCAATTCTCGGAGCATATATTTTCTGTGATACCAAAATAAACTTGAGTCCCATTATTTTGAAATCTGACATCTATGAGAGCAAGATCCACCAGTTGTAAAATGAACCAGTTTTGCAAAGCTGCCCTTTAACTAACAAAAAACTGCCCCATGACCATTGTAATTCACAATATGACATGTGAAGCTTTACACTGCTGTGCAATTTAATACTGGAGTGAAATGTTGTCTAAAATATCATCACCAATTTGTGGGTTACTTGTGAATGTATTGCAATTCTTATTCTTCTTTTCCAAACATTTTCATAATCCAAGTATAAGGTTCATACAAAGATGATACTGACAGCTATAGCCTTCAGTAGATTCTGAAAGCATTTCTTAAGAGATTCAGCATGAAAACACTGACAAACATTTATCAAAATAACTTGCATAACTCTTAGACTGATAGTTATTATTATTAAACTTACTCACCATACAATGAAGGTCAATTATTTTGCCATTCCCCCCAATGGAGGGTGTCCCAAAAAGAAAACACATTTTCAATCATTCACCCAAAAACTCTTCAAAGTTTTAAAAACTACATTTTAAATGGAAACATTAAGTCTTAGAACCTTGTTATTCCTCTCCAACTAAGTCGCCTCAGACCGAAAAAAATTATTCTCAATGATAAACAATTCAAAAAATGAACAAACTAAATTTTTAACTTCAACCTAGATTTTCACAATCCACTGTTGTCTTTTGTTTTTGTAATTTCTTAGACCAAAATATTCCCAATGTAAAAATAATAAAAAAGAACAAACAATAATTCTGCCTACAGACATTCTAGTAATTTCATTTCAAAAACCTGACAAGAAGAACAAATCCAAGTGAGGTCTGGTGCACAATCGGCTCCCCCTTAAACCCGGTCACCAATGACATTACCGTAACATTCACATACACCAGAGAAGTGCTGACAGTTGCGAGTGCCACACTCATCACAAGTACATCCTATGAAAAAGAATTAATGGTTTCCCATCTCTTCCGCTTATCTCCTTTCACTGTAAGGGAAAAGCTTTGGTGATAAAGAATATAAATAAAGGGTGTGTAAGGGGACCCCCCCTTAAAAGGAAATTTATAGATAAGAGAAGGTGATGAGGGTATAAAAACGTTTTTGATAAAGAAAAATTAGATACCCACATTGGAGGGGGGGAGTATGGAAGAAGTGAAGGGTTTTCAGAAATTTGCAAGTTGGGAATTGCCCAGGGGATGGGTTAATGAAGGATGAGGAAAAACCCATAAAAATTTTGGGGTGAGTAGACACTGAGGTATCTTTTGGGAAGCAAAAAAAAATTTCTATGGGGGCAAAGAAGGGGAATAAAAGAATGGAAACCAACCCTTTTATTTTGGGTGTGAACCCTGGGTTGTAAATGCTGCAGAAAGGATAGCTGGAGGCAATGGGAAAAAGTCGGGGGAAAGGGAAAATTTTGTGGTGAAATTTTTTATGCAGAGAATTTTAGTGGGGAAAATTAGGAGGAGGTGTGGAGAGGGCTCACATTTTAAAAAAAAAAAAAGTTTCAAAAAGGGTTACTTTTCCAAAATTTATACATTTGTCAATATTTTCCTTAAGAAACATTGACATGACGGGTTTTCAAACCCAAGCCCCTAGACAAAAGAAAGAAACAAGAGCCCAAACCCATCTTTGCCCAAATCCCCCCACCATTTTTTATGTGGCATGGGGGTGTACCCAGAAAAAGATCCCCGGCCTCTAGCCCCCTGCTCCTGTGGGGGAGTGCAGTTAGTAAAAAAATTTATCAAGACAGAACAATAATTTAAATTATCAAAAACATAGTGTAAATTACCTAGGAAAAACCCCCCCCCAAAAAAAAATCACAGAAAGTGACTTATTTCCAATGGCCCTCCGAAGGCCTGGGATTAAAACCCAAAATATAAACAGTATTTTCGCAATATTCCCTATTTGAAAATACTGTTATATCCAGTACTTGACTTGAGAAAATTCACAGTTTAATGAGTAGCCCAGTTTTAAATTTTTTGAAAAAAAAATACTTTTTAACTAATTACAAACTTGAAAGAAAAAAACCTTAAAAACCAAAACTGTAAGGAACTCAGCTCTGGATCTTAGTTTTTTAAAATCACCCTTAATTCAAAATTTGTTGTATTTTTAATCACTGAATGAATTTTATAAAAACAAAAAAATTTAAAGCTTTGAAAAGGTGCACATGTGCCTCACTTACAGTAGGCTCACATTATTTTTATAATAAAAAAAATATGCAACATATTTACCCAAAAAAAGATACACATATTTTTACATACACTGTTTGCAAAATAAATATTTACAAAAAAAAAATAATGTATACATCTCACCTACACCAACTCAGACCACTCTAGGTATCCCTCCCCTTATCCTTCTCCAGTTTATCCCGCTGCCCCTTCTTTCCAAATGTTATACAGTGACCCCTGGGAGGTGGGATGTGATGGGGGGGTTTTGACCCCTCCCTTTGGGCCCAAAGTCTGTTCAGTGTTGTGTATGAGTGAGACCAATTGAAAAACCCCCAAAAAGGGGGGGAAACCCTTTTTTGATTTTTGGGGTTTTACAACATTTTTCTGCCATAGTTATGACTTGCCCCCTTCCTGTCTTCTAATATATCATCAGAACCAAGTACGTATGCCCTCCCTGAGTTTTCCCATACTGCCTAGTGTTATTTAATGCCCAAGGGTTTTGTTGAACTTTGGGGATGTTGAAACAGATGAAAATCATTGTGCTATGATTCCTCAAAAAAACATAAGTTCCATACTGATTTCCCCTGTATAAACCCAAAGGTCTGTGGGAACCATATCGTGATGATGGGGACACGGGACGTCCTGGAATGCGATATTTTGTCGATCCAACCCGGGCATTGGAGCTTGGATGAGACGGATGTTTGGGTCCTTGAAGTGCCATAGTTTAGCCGGGCTTTGACACTCAAAAATGCCCACAATGGTAATATTACAGAGTGAAGAACATGCTCAATGCTCATCTAAGAAGTAAGAACTGACCATGTACACCCCTTTACACCCCCACCCCACCCCACTCATAGTCAAAAGAGCAACCCCACTTCCCTAAGTTTTTTTTAATTTTGGGTCTTTTTATTAATACAGATTTTTTTTTCCCCAAAAAATTTGCTAAATTCACATTGATAATAGATTAATTTTCTATCTATGTAATCAGAAAATTATTTAATAGGGAAAAAACATAAAATGCAACTTTTAAATTATTAATATATTTAAAAGAGGGTGCCATTTGGGGCATTTCCCCAACCCTTTTGCCCCTCCCCACCCCTAAAAAAAAAAACCCCCAAAAAAAAAAAAAAATTTTTGGGGAAAGGGAAAACTTGTATATTTTTTCCGAGTCAAACCCAAAATAGTATTGTTACTGTATGTACAAAAATACAGCGATGACTGTAAAAATAACTGGTTTTACAAAAAATCCCCAGTCTTTTTTAGTAGTAGTAGTATTTGTAAATAGTAGTTAGTAATAGTAGTAGTAGTAGTAGATTGTAGTAGTAGAGTAGTAGTAGTAGTAGTTGTAGGGATAGTTTGTAGTAGTAGTAGTTGTTTGTAGTAGTAGTGTTTGTAGTAGTAGTAGTAGTATAGTAGTATAGTAGTAGTAGTAGTAGTAGTAGTATATATAGTAGTTAGTGTAGTAGTAGTAGTAGTAGTAGTAGTATTTGTAGTAGTAGTGTAGTAGTAGTTGTAGTAGTAGTAGTATGTAGTAAATAGTAGTAGTAAAGTAGTAGTAGTAGTAGTAGGGAGTAGTAGTAGTAGTAGGGAGGGGCCCTTTGCTTATTATTTTTTAAAAAAATCAGCTTTTCTCCCAACCCCGAGGCAGGGTGACCCCAAAAAAGAAAACCCCTTTCACCACATTCAACACTTTCACCATCCCCTCATAAAAATAAACACTGTCTTTGCAGAGGTGCCCCCAAAAATTGGGCCCGTTTTGATGTTTTTACTCCAAACAGCCAATTTTCCCCCAAAACCCCCCCTTTAAAAAATGCAGGCATTGTTTTCTGCCCCCCTCCCAAAAACTTAAGTCCAGCTAAATGGCTTCCCCGAATCCCCCCTTTACAAAATATTAAACCTTTTCACACTCCAACAAACTGGGCAGGTTTCCCAAAAAACCATTGTTTCCCTTTTACCCTTTTCTAAAAACGCTTTACAAAAGTCGGGTGTATGGGCCATTCCCATTCAACAAAACCTCTTTAAACCCCCCCCCATCCTTTTCTTAAATTTTTATTCATGAAAATAAAAATATTTAAATTTTTAAATGTTTTTTTTGCCCAAAATTTTCATATTTCTTTTTTAAATATGAGGTAGGACAAAAAAAACTGTTTAAAAACACTGTCATCATGCCCAAAACAATTGAAATCTATTCGTCTATTAAAACAAACTGAACAGTGGGGAAAACAGCAGGATTCAAAACCCCCCTTTTAAAAAGCATTTTTAAAATGAGCAGACAAATTTCCTTTTAAACCCCTGGTTTTAGTTTGGGTTAAAAAGGGTTTTTTTAATAAAAACATTGCTTAAAAACAAACCCAAAACATGAGTGAAAAAGGACAAAAAAAAAAAAGAATACTGAATAAAGCTTAAATAACAATTTAAAAAAGTAAAAAATACCCAAAAATTGAATCTGTTTTAAATTTGAGATGCAAGTGAAAATATCTTTTAATCTTTTAAAAGAAAGGTATTGCAAAACTTTAAAAAAAAAAAAAACATAATCAATGTAAATTTTAATATAACCCAAAAATTTCCCCCTCATTGTCAGATACAGGGTGAGGGGTGTAAAATCCCACCATGAAGGGTGGGGGTCAGAAGCAACACTGGGAAACACCCGGGCCCCCAAATTTAAAATTTTATTTAGACAATGCCAAAACTTGTATTGGTTGGCCAAATTGCCCCTAATACATGGAGGAAAAAATGCCTTTTTCATAGAGCAAACCCTTTTTTTTTACACACAAAGGGTTTTCTTGTTGTTGATCAGGGGCCCTGGGGGGGTGACCCCTGAAACCAAATTTCAAAGGGCCAGGTCAACAGCCCGCTTAACCAGACAAACCCAAAATGGGGTTGGGCCCAAAAGGGCCCGGGCCCGGCAGTGGAAAAAAAATATCAAAAATCAAATTAAAAGGGAAAGGGAAGAGTTGATTAAAAAACCCACTCAAGTGAATATCTTTTTCAAAATGAAGATTTACTCCCATACAGTTTCTTTTGTTTTCCCCTACAACTAAATTTTCCCGTTTCCCCTTTTTAAAATAACCCGAAGAAAGAAAAAAAAAAGATAAAAGACTATATTTAACCCCTTTTCCCGGGTACAAGGGTAAAATTTTGAAGTGTTTCACCAGGGTCCAAATTTTTTATTTAAAATTTAAATTTTGTTATTTTTTTTTTCATGAAATGGTTAAAAAATCTTTTTTTGAAGGGAAATTTTAAAAAAAAAGTACGAAATTTTAAAGGAAAAATTGATGAAATTTTTACCCCTCGCGAATTTTGATGTGTAGCAATTTTTTAAAGCATCGGGAAAATTTTTCCAAAATCTGACTCCCATTTTAGGGGCCCAAATTTCATTATTCCAGTCGCCAAATTCCCTTTGCTTTTTTACTAGTATTAATTCTTTCAAACGATTTAAACACAAGAAAAATTTCCAAAAGGGCCCAAAAATCGAAATTTGGTAATTTTGGCCCAAATTAAAAGCAAAATTCAAAATGGGCCCAAATTTCCCAAAAAAAAGGGGCAGAATAAACAAAGCAAGTTTTTCCGGGAATAAAACCTAACATTCCTCTGTTTAAATTTGTTACATTTTCAGGCTTTTTCAAATTTTAAATTTTAAATTTTTTTTTTTTTATTCACATAATGAATTTTTATTTTAAACCAAAAAATAAGAAGCTTACTGTCATAAATATTGTAAAAAAATTTAAAAAATAAATACACCACATTTTTTGGGTGCAAAATCACAACCCCGCCCCAAATGGCAAAGTAATAGATTTTAAAAGGGATTTTGTTTTTCTCTTGAACATTAGCAAAAATTTAACATTTTGCACTTTGAGCTCAGTTTTTAAACCCTTTTTTTATTTTTTAAAGCCCAAACAAAAAAACATCTCTAATTTTTGTAAAATAAACTTGCAAAATATCAAAAGAACCCAAGGGAAAACGGGAAATTAAAAAATTTTAAAAAACATACGAAAAAACACTGCCCAAAATTGGGTGTTTTTAATCGAAAAAAAATGGTTTTTAGTTTTTTTTTTTTCATTATGCACTTTTGGTCCTTTCGGGGTTTTTGGGTTTTTTTTGGTGGCCCCCCAAAATACCAAATTTGATGGATTCCTTTATATCTAGGCCCAAATTTCCCCTACAGCCCTTAAACCCAAAAGGAGCTGGCTCATGGCGTAGATCTACGGTTCGGACCCCCCAACGTAAAGCCCGGGGAATCCCACAAACACAAACTTTGAAAGGGGTTAAAAATGACAAAAAGTTTTTTTCCAGCTTTTTTATTTTTTTTCTATCTGCCCGCTTTCCCTTTCCCAGACAGGGGGGAACCCCAAAAATAAAAGACAAAACTTTTATCATCATTCAACAATTACACCATCATTCATACACAATCACTGTCTTTTGCAGAGGCACTCAGATATGGCAGTTTAGACATCCCTCCAAACAGCCAATATTCCCAAAACCCTTCCTTTAAAGTGCAGGCATTGTATTTCCATTTCCAGGACTCAAGTTCAGCTAACGCTTTCCCTGAAGTCCTTCACAAAATATTACCCTGCTCACACTCCAGCAGCTCGTCAGGTCCCAAAAGATAAGATAAGATTTCGTTCGGGTTTTTAACCCCACAGGGTTAGCCACCCAGGATAACCCAAGAAAGGCGTGCATCATTGAGGACTGCATCTTTTTTCCCACTGGGGGTCCTCAATCTTGTCCCCCAGGATGTGACCCACCCCAGTCGACTAACACCCAGGTACCTACTTAATGCTGGGTGGAACAGGACAAACAGGTGAAAGGAAACGCGTCGAAATGTTTCTACCCCTCCGGGGAAATTTGAACCCAGGCCCTACATGAGTGAAGTGAGAGCATTGTCAGTCAGGTCACAGTGTCACCCTCACGCCATGGAGTCACCCATGGCCAAAGGGGTTTGGCCCAATTCGCTCCTATCTAACACGTTCATGCACGCTTACTGGAGGTCCAAGCCCCTTGCCCACAAAACCTCTTTACCCCCCTCCCTCAACCTTTTCGAGGACGACCCCTACCCCAACTTCCTTCCCCTACAGATTTATACGCTCTCCAAGTCATTCTGATCTGTTCCATCCTCTCTAAATGACCCAAACCACCTCGACAACCCCTCTTCAGGCCCTCTGACTAATACTTTTAATAACTCCACACTGCCTCCTAATTTCCACACTGCAAATTCTCTGCATAATATTTACACCACACATTGTCCTTAGACACGACATCTCTACTGTTTCCAGCCTCCTCCTCGCTGCAACACTTACAACCCATGCTTCCCACCCACATAAGAGTGTTGGTACCACTATACTCTTGTACATTCCCTTCTTTGCCTCCATGGGTAACATTTTTTTGTCTCCACATACATGAAATATTAACCCTTTCAGGGTTTCGGCCGTACTAGTACAGCTTACGCACCAGGGTTTTTGACGTACTATTTACGCGTAAATTCTAGCGCCCTAAAATCTAGTGAGAGAAAGCTGGTAGGCTACATATGAAAGAATGGGTCTATATGGTCAGTGTGCATGGTATAAAAAAAATCCTGCAGCACACAGTGCATAATTAGAAAAAAAAAAAAACTTTGACCGTGTTTTTGGACTAAACAGCGACTTTTTCACTGTATTTTTGTATGGATTTATTGTCGTATTCTAGTTTTCCCGTCTCATTTTATAGAATGGAAGACATATTACAGAAATTGAGATGATTTGACTGGTTTTACAAAAAAACACCTTTTAAATTGCGCTCAAAGTAGCAGAAATGTTCGATTTTTAACCAAAGTTCAAAAATAAACAAATCATGCTATGCGCCCAATACACGTCAACTGGTGAGTCTAATATTCTTTCACAAGTGTGCTGATAATATTTATACCATTTTTACCCAAATGCAGTAGTCTGCATAACAGTAAATCTTCTATTTTTTGTGAGAATAAAAATTCAAAGTGGAAAGCAAAAGAATGTAAGAGGGGCATGGGGACATGACTAATGAACAGAGGAAATGTTATTTTAGTGCCAGGAATGTCTTTCTTGTTTATTCTGGACCCTATTTGGAAATTGGCATCTTTTGAAATTTGTGTGAAATTGGCAAAATTGCTAAATTCTGACCACTGTACCGGATAGTTGAAATCAGTAAATGGGTGGTTTCTTGTACTCATTCAATAGAAAAATGGAGTTCTAGCGAAATAGTTATGATTTTTGTCAACAAGTACACACGAATTGGCCAAAAATAGGGCTCAAAGTGGGCAAAATTGCCAATGCATAAACATCGTCGAGACCGCTAACTTCGCAAGAGCATAATTCCGTAAGTTTTCCATCAAATTTCATACTTTTGGTGTCATTATGATCGGAAAAAGATTCTCTATCTTTTCATAAGAAAAAATATTTTTTTTTTTTTTTTTGAAATTTGGCCAACCCTAAGAACAAGTCTCTGAGAGGGCCTGTCGACCCTGAAAGGGTTAAAGCTTGACAAAATAAAGAACTGACTAATTTTGCTAATAAATTACTTTCATGGGTATTTACAGAGAAGGTCATCATCATATTATATGTCATTCTTATATAAAATGACCAAATGTGAAGAAAGTTGTACTACTTACTGATAGTCCTACATACACGTACAAAGTTTTCATATTTATTGTTGTTCTTCTTTCAACAAACTGGCTGTATCCCACCAAAGCAGCATGACCCAAAAAGAAAAATTAATTTTTTTTTCTAATTTTAAGTAATATATACAGAAGGGGGGCTACTAGCCTCTTGCTCCTGACATTTTATTAGTCTCTCATGACACACATGGCTTACGGAGGAAAGATTTTGTTCTATTATATTTATTGATATTCCTGCATAAAAAGTTGGACTGCTTATGCCTACATTCATACTATTATATGCAAACATTACACAGCAGAATATGAAAATAAACTTATTTAATATTATTCAACATTAGAAGAACACAATACTAGAATGTATGGTTAATGTGGTTCTTGGAGAACTTGAACTGTCTGTCTCCCAGTCAGTCTGGCTATGGGTAGGGCTATTTCACTACAAACTCTTCATTCCATTGGACATATACATCTGTGAAGTCTTGGCAGAATGGCATCCTGTTAGGGCCATCTTCCAACTTAAGAAGACCAGTTTTATGAGCTCTTCTATTGTAAACTGGCCTGAGTCTAGCTAGGCTGGCTTACCAGGCTATTGCTACTAATGGCCCACAGGCTTACATAGCCATCACTACCTGACTGATTTGGCACCTGTTGGAGATAGCAGTCCAGTTTCTTCTTGAAAACTGCTGTATGTTCCAGTAATATGGTATCACTTTCTAGTGAAACCAAATTCTTCCCAAGTCTATTTTATTTTCGGCCCTGGGGTCTGCTGCTGCTATTGCTTTATGCCCTGTTATGTTTTGATCAGCAACAACCTTTTTTTTTTTCTTTGGTTAAAAATAATAAAATAATTATAAAAATAACAGTACAAAAGTAGGTACAGGTCCGCCATCACAAATCCGGCAATCAGTTATTCGGTTCCTTCAGTTATTCGGCACTAATTTTGGCTAGCATAATTTCAAATTTCCAGGGTCGCCACACCAACCTGCTGGTACTGTTTGGTGGTGCTACTTGCTTTATAAGTCATTCCAATTTCTTTTTCTCCATTTATTATTTTAACCTGCTTACTTTTAGCCCTAGCCATGGTTCCAATGAATAAAAGAAATGCTTCTCATTATGTAAAGCACCTACACAGTACATTATCCATTAAAGATAAGGTGGCTTTGAAGCCACTGTCGGTTGCCATGAGCTCAGTCTCATGAAGCAGGAGAATATGCTTTATTATTACGCTAATATCAACACTACAGCATTCATTCATTCATTAGAGGTTCGCCGGTACTTCCGGCCCGGGTCTTCTCCATATGGTGACCCGGCTGCAGCTTATTTGCCTATCACAATTGATCTAATATGACATAAGAAACAATATAAATAACATAAAACATGTTAAATAGTCCAGAATGAATAATATTTGGCATAATACCAAGCAGTTCGACAGAGTTAAGAAGAGGATATGGTAAACAAATACTACAGTGGAACCTCAAATATTGAAGGCTGTTCAAGTGCCTTTACCGAATGAATTTATTCCCATCAGGAATAATGTAAATTAGATTAGTCCATTTCAGACCCTCAAAAATACACTTATAAAAGCACTTACAAAAATACACTTACATAATTGGTCGTGTTGGGAGCAGTTCGATTTTTGAGGTTCCACTGTACCATTCTCCTATCCTTGTCTTGGGGACTTACATTAGAGAAAACGGAGTATAGCACAGGGCTAACTATGATATACACTCGTACTCCACCATAAACATGAAACAAAAAAGTTATTTTCTCTCTATAGATTATCACACATAGTAGCGTATGTGTAGAGAACCAAGGATAACCCCAAAAAAGTCAACATGGCTTATTTTTAGTACCTGGCTTGGGTTAGCCATATATGATTTTTGGTAAATATTCGATTCCCAGCCAGGGTAGAAACATTAGGCGTGTTTCTTTACACCTGTTGTCTATGTTTACCCATCAGTAAATGGGTACCTGGGTGTTAGTCAACTAGTGTGGGTGTTATCCTGGGACACTGACCTAATTTTCTTGAAATACTCAGCACCACCTTCTCTTAGCTGGAGACTTCAACATCAACCTTGGCCTACTAGATGATCAGCCTGTAACTGATTTCATCAACAATATGAACAACACACTTCTCATACCAACAATAACTAAACCAACCAGGCTCACTGAAACAAGTGCAACCATAATAGACCACATATGGACCAATATACTAGCCCCCCTTAAATCAGGGATAATCACAGATAGCACTACAGACCACTACCCTACCTTCCTCTTGACAAACATTAGTAAACCACAACTTGAATACAACAAAGTTTCATTTAGACTCCATGATGAGGCCTCAATAAGGAAGTTCACAGCTGACCTAGAGACTGTTGACTGGCCTACAGAATTCTCCAAGGCCAATGGTATTGATGACTGGACAGACATTTTCTTAACAAATTACTTAGACTATACAACAAACATTGTCCTATAAAAACGAAACAGATCACAAACAAACGGCTTGGTTGCCCATGGCTAACCAGCACCATTCTGAAATCCATTGATAAGAAAACACCAATATGAAAGCAATATAGACAGGGCTTAATACACAAAGATATTCTTAAACACTATTCATCAGTCCTCAACCAAAGTAATAAAGAAAGCCAAACAACTATACTACTCCAGTAGATTCACTGACACAAGAGGAGATATAAAAAAAGACCTGGAAAACACTCTCTCAGATTCTAGGGACCCACAAACTGAAAAAAAACAAGAATATTGCCCTAACTAAACCTAATGAAACACCACTGCATCCCACTGACACAGCTAACAAGATAAACGACTTCTTCTCAACCATAGGTTCTAATCTTGCCAATAAAATCCCACACCAATGCCCATGCCGGGACTACCTAGATGGGAATTTCCCAAATTCCTTCTATCTTGCTCCAACTGAGCCCATGGAAGTCACCAAAATTATAAAGTCACTTAAAAATAACTCAGGGAATCTGTCTCATGTCCCACCATTATTGTACAAGAGAGCGGCCCATGTCCTCTCGCATGCTATCTCATTACTTTTTAACAAGTCACTAGAACTAGCACCTTCCCGAAACTACTCAAGATGGCAAGGGTTACACCAATACATAAAGGTGGTGACCCTACAGATTTAAACAACTATAGGCCAATATCAAACTTACCATTGCTATCCAAAATCTTTGAGAAACTCGTGCACAGGAGACTGTATTCATTTGTAACGGCACAAAATATACTCAACCCCTGCCAATTTGGATTCAAGGGAAAA
>NW_026468676.1:0-11652 GCF_026875155.1 Cherax quadricarinatus | reverse complement strand
GTCATGTGAAAGTTTTTTCCTAGACAGTTAGGCCATTAAAAAAAAGCCCCCCCACACAGCATGTAGTGAAAACCCTTACTATAAAGTAAAAAGGGAAAAAAAAATGAAAATCACACTAAAACACAAAGATAAAGGACCGTTTATTAGGCCGGAGGAAAAGTGGGGGACAAAGAGAAAAAGAAAGAAGGGGGAAAAATTGTGGTAGAGGTAATGCTGGTTTTAATAAAAAAATTAATAATAGTTAGTAGTAAAATAGTAGTTAGTGTATTTGTGGTAGTAGTAGTGTAGTAGGTAGTATAGAACAGAATTTGGGTAAGTCAAAGGACAAAAAAAGGGGAAACTGCGGAGAACTAATGGCCACGAGGGGGGGGCCCCAAAAAACACGTGAAAAAATCTAAGGACAAACACACCTGGCAAATAAAGGGGACAAAAAAAAATACAGAAATCGGAAGAGGGAGGAGAGGATAGAAAAGAAAAGGTGAAGTCCAAGTGTTTTTACGTTTTGGAGCATTTAAAAATGTAATGAGAGAGGAAGGCATCACGTGACAAATCAGGACTCGTTCATATTAAAAAAGGTGTGTATTAGGGATCTTCAAAAAGCGGCATGCAATGCGTGATTTCAAAACACCGGACTTGATTTTAATTTTTTCCTTTCTTTACCTCCCCTCTTCCCCTTTTCCGTTTTTCAATGTCTTCTTTATTTTGTCTAGGTGTATTCTGTCCCTTTATTTCCTTCCCCCCATCTCTGAGTTTTTTTGTTTGCCAAAACTCTTCAAGGGTGCTTTTTTCTTACCCCAAATTTAAATTTTTCTTCGATTAAATTTCTCACAAAAAACAACAACTACTAACCTACTATACTTTTAACGCTTCACTTCCCTTTTTTGTCTCTTGTGCCGCTTCATATTTCCCAGGAAGAAATTTAGGGAAAACTAAGAGCCTAAAGGGAAAATTTAAAAAAAAAAAAAAACTTTTTCTTATGCCAAATCTAAGGTAAAACAAATTCTCTTTTCCCAGAAATGAGTAAGTATAAAGTCCCCAAAACGATCAGTGTACGAGCCCCTACCCAGATAAGGTCAAAATCTAAATAATTCTTTTTGACCGAAACCCGAATGTGGTCTCTCAAAAATCCGATATTATCCTAACCCAAAAGACTTTGAAAAGGCAAAAAATGACATGCCCAGCACTTACCCCGGCAACTCATGGAACTCGTGTTCACAAGAAAGCAAGAATCCGTGTCACATGCCCTTTAATTCTAGAAATGGGAGGGAGCATGGACACAGGAGTCATCCTTCACTCATTGAAAAAACGACAAGCCCCCACTCTACAAAGGTGCCAGTAAAAACAATTGCAAAGAACTACAGCTGATACACTAACACCATTCATAAAAAAATTGAAAGGGTTTTTAAAACAAGTCGCCCCACCTTTGTTCCCCTTTATTTACACCCCCAGGGCAACAGGGTTCGGATTCCCCGTGTAGTACTAAAACCCTATGACAAGGGGATCTACAAGGGGAAACCCCAAATCAGGAGATAACCAAACTTTCAAAAGCCCTCAACAATAAAGGGGTTAAAGAAAAATGAAATAAAGGAAAAAACAAGAAAAAAAATGGCTATAACACCTAATAAACACAAAAAAATAGCAAACCGAGTAAATCGGGGCGCAGGTAAAGCTCTGTTAAAAAGGGACATACCGTCCCCAACCTGTTTCCTCACCCCCTTTTTTGCTCCAGGTTCACCCTACTCCTGTCCCCCCTTTTGTGGAAAATTTGAAACAAAAATTTTTCCCAGACCAAAGGCATCCAAATCAAGGGGCCCCCAAAGATTCCCCAAGAAAAAATCTTAAAATTTTGGAAAAAAAAAAATTTTAAAGTTCAATAAAAAATTTAACCTAAAAAAAACTGAGGAAAAAAATTTAAAGGGGAAAAAAAACCCCTGGGGGGGGGGGGGGGGGGGAAAAGGGGCCGCCTTCTGTTTAAACCGGGGGATCTGTAGAAAATTAGGTGGTTAAAACCCTTCCCTGGGACCCCAGCCCTGTAAACCCCTCTTCAAATTTGCGGGGGGGCCTTACGAAACCTGTCATAATTTCCCCCCTTCAAGGCACCCAGGAATTGTACAAAGAATTTTCACCCCTAGTCGAAAAGCTTAAATTACTGGAACGGTGTCCCTTGTTTTTTTGGGGCCAGCAGAAAAATACTGATAATATCCTTGGTTGGGGATTAACCAAATTTGAACAAATTTTCCCCCCTGAAAGCAAAAGACTGGGGGGAATGAAAATTTTACGAAAAGAGGGGACGGTAAAAAGTAACACAATAACGTCAGGGGAAGCTGTTATTGTCCAAAAATAAGGGGATTAAAAATAGCCCCCCCGGTTTTCTTCAAAACATGGACAGGAAAAAATCATAGCCATACTTGGTTCGTAGTCGCGCGGGGGCCCACAAAAAGTGGATAAATTTATATAAAGGCCTGGCCAGAGGGCCGGGGGGGGAAAAACCCCGCCCCTGAAAAAGGTACCCTTACCAAATCAAATTTCCATTATAATTTAACCATACATGATTCCCTTTTCTTTCCCCTTTTGTCCCCGTTTGTTTTTCCCCCTATAATACTGGCCCTTCTTTTTTCGGTTTAGTGTAGCATTAAGGGGAATAACCGAAAGGTTTAAGTTATTTCTCATGTGTGGGTTTTTTTTGGAAAAACGTTTCCGATACCAAATTGTCAATAAACCACAAATTTGGGGAGAAGAAGGAAAAACAAAAGAGGGAAATAATCTTTTTGAAACAGCTAACACAAAAAAACCCCGCTTATAAAAGTTTTAAGGGAAAAAAAGGGGGGATCTTTGGAAAAAGGGGGGGCCCCCAAAAAAATTTTAAAAGTGGGGGGGAAAATTATTAAAATTTAAAAAGAGGCGGGGGGGAAAAAAGAATTAATGGATGAACCCCAGGAAAAAATTTTTTATTATGTTCGATTTATTTTAAAAAAACCCAAATAAAAATTTTTGAAAGGAATTTTTAAAGGTGAAAGGGAATAAAATTAAAAGAAAATGGAACAACTTTAGTTTTGGTTTTAAAAAAAAAAGGGGGAAAATAAGAAACATTTGAAAAGGATGTTTCTTCCCCAAAATGTTTTTGGGAAAAAAAATTTCATAACAAAATTTTGGTAAAGAAAGCAACGGGGGTTTGGATGAACGGTTAAAAAAGCAGGTTAAAAAGGGAATTTTGAAAACCCATTTGGGCCCATGAAAAAGATTGGAACATGCAAAACAGTGGGGAGGAGGTGGGTCGGTGAAAAACGGTTTTTGACTTCATGATAATACCCGAACATGAGCAAGGGGCGTAAAGATGTAAAGAGTAGACTTGGCGGGTACCAAAATAGGTGGGAACAAAAAAAGGGTATGATATCCTGGGGAAAGGGAAATTGGGGGGATCAAGGAGGTTGGGTAAGGGGAAAATGTGGGGGGGGTTTTGTTTACCACAACACACAGACAGGAGAAGGCGGGCGCGAACACCAAGTAGGGAAGGTTTAAGTTGGGGGGAACAGTAGACGGGGGGGAGTTTTGGGGGAAAGTCTTGGGGCTTTGAGTTTTTGAGGACGAGTGAAGAGCCCACCTAAAAGATGGTGGATAAAAAAGGGGAACGAAGAGGAGGGGTAAAAAAATGGAAAGGGGAGGAACGTCAAGGGGATTTTGGTTTTGGGCAAACGGGTGATGCGGGGAAGCGCACAGGGACCTGTGGATGCTGGTTTTTTATTACTTGCCCCTCATTACAATCCAATAATGACAAACCCTTTTCTAGGGGTAATAAGATATCTTTTCGTTTTAATTGTATTCCTATGCACCGTGTAATTTTTTATATGAAAAAAAAAATGTAAAGCGAAAAAAAATCGTATATCCTACTTCTTCCAAGAATACCCTCGATCGGGCCCAAATGTGTGTCCCATGGAAACCCCCTTTCTCCTACCCAGTAACCAGAATATAGCCCCCGAAATGAGGGCTCGCCAACAAGGCGAATTTTCCAGAAACCCCGGGAGTCGAAACCTTTGGCTGCCACCCCAGAGGCGATGGCACCTCCAAAATACTTCGTCTAAAAAGCTGCGGGTCGCCCCCCGGGGCCCCTAAAGAGCAGCCTCGCTTTCATTCAATTCCTAAAGCAAACGCCTACCACCGATAACGATCCCTTACCCCACTACTAGGAGAGACATTCCAAGCTGGAATATTTAAGCTAAACCCGATGGTGAAGGAAGGAGAGATAGGGATGTTTAGATTAGATCCGAGGAGAAAAGAAACTTTTTCCTGGATCAAAGAACTCCTTCGAAAACCCAAAAGTTTTCCCCTCCCTTCACCCTTCAAAAGATTCTCCTGAAATAAATTTTTTCAGTTGTTTTCTTTTGTTTAATTTTGGTTTATTGGGTTTTATTCCATTCTCATATTTTGTCTCGTTATGATTTCTATTCATGATTTGAATTTTCATCAATTTCTTGCTTGAAAGTTTTGGTAATTTATACCCTTTTAAAAACTCACTTTGTTTTATAATTTTCCTACTATTTATTTTTATCTTGGATTTTGTAACTAATTAGGGGGGGGTTTGAGAACATAAAATAACAAGCTATGGAAAAACAAATTCTTGATATGGTATAAAACGTCCCAGCAGACAGATCACTATTTTTGCTTTTGCTGGGTCAAATTTTCCCTCATTGAGTAAAAATTAGATACATTTTTTAGTGAAGTTCTCAATTTTAAATGGGAAAAATTTAATAAAATTTAATAATCACTGTTTACAAAGTACACTTTTATTAACACAACATGTGCTCCTGTTGATTTTTGGGGTTAAAAACAAAAACAAACTCAAAAAAGATAAAAATATCACGGATGCTCTAAGATAAAACACAACTATGGGAAGGTTTGGGAAATGTTAACCCATCCCAGAAACAAACGAAATTTTTCCCCCCAAACCTCTTGAACCTGTGACTGACACACAGCAGCAACTCAATAATATGCATGGCTCTAACACCTTTACCGGCGTCAATTAAGGGCTTAGGTAATGTATGTACACCAATTTTTTTTGGTTGTGTTGGTTGTGTGTGTTTTGGGGTTGTGGGGAAAGAGAGAGAGAGAAGAGAGAGAGGAGAAGGAGAAGAAGGCAGAAAAAAAGAGAGAGATTAGGGAGGAGAGGGGGATGGTGGGAGGGATGGGTTTAGGACTCTGTGGATCATTGTTCCCCCAAAAACCTTCAGTAATCACAACGGCATTGCCTTGCACATTACACCAGCAAAAAATAAATTTTATAAACGTTTTTAAACTCATTTTATGCGTAAATTTTAGTACTGTAAAAAAATAATATTTTTCACTATTTACGTAAACAATGTTTTATGTAATTCAATTAAAAATACAAAATTTTTTTAATAAAACGTTAATCCAATGAAAAACTTTAAAAACGAAAATTTTCGTTGTCTAGCCATTGTCCAACCACGAAAAAGTTTTCTGCACCTTTACCCCCTAGGTGATTAATCGGGTTTCATGCAAGGTTTTGTCCCGAAAACATGTCCTAACATTCCTAGCCCCTGTGAAAGCACGATGATAACCCCATAATTATTTTAAAAGGGGTTTAACTTGGGTCTTCCTCAAAAAAACCACAGTCATATTCGTAAAACCGGACTGATTTTGGGTCCCCCGGTGTTGTCCTTGCCCGGTTTTTTCCAGTTGGTGAAAATCCCCGTAGTTTTTCACCTTGGTGAAATACTACTTAAAATACATAAGTATAAGAAAGACGTTAAAAATATATTTCTCGGGTTTACCGAGAAGTGAAAATATACGCGCAAGATAAATACGCACATAATAAATAGAGCTTTCTCTAAATTTTTTAAAAGAAGTCAAAATTCAATTTTAAAAGTCGGGGCAAGAGTGAAAATACTACAAATTCAAAGCTCTAAAAAACATTGATGAGAAAACAGACAGTTTGACTCTATTTATGCGGGAATAATAGTGGACATAAAAACAGTTATTTGTGGGTTTTCTGAAAATTTTAAAATTTTTAATATTTCTTTTAAAATCTTTTTAGAAGATTCCTCGAATGCAGATCATTAATGGTAGAATTTATTATAACCTTAAATTTTAAAACATTTTTACTTAAACAAATACGAAGAGGAAACACAAGGGTGTTATTTTCCTGGAAGACAAAAATTTTAAACACTCCCAAAATTACCATATCGATCCAAATCACGTTGAAAAATACTATTAAAAAAAAAAAAGAAACTGAATTACAGAATATAAATATGAAGAGAAAATAAAGAAATTTTTAAAAGGTCTAAAAAAAAAAAACACCTGACGGATAGTACTTGGTCCAAAAATGTGGGATAATCTTTTTATCCACTTTTTTTTGCAGTTCATTTAGCAATAACTTTGCATTTTGTGCGAAAATGTTTTTTAGGCCTGCAATTTAGCAAAAACTGTTGACAAAAGACTCCCAGTTAAATCTCAGGCACACCCGTGTCTCATGCAAAAAAATTCCACATAAATGTGAAAATGAATTCCCAACTGTAAAAGGAAAAGGTCGTCACTTGAAAGACGAGTATTTCGCTTCCCCTTTAAATCCAGCCCCATTTGATGGGCTTCCGGGGCTCACCACCTGATCCCCCGCGAACATACTCAACCCGCGGTTTTGGGGAGAAGATTGGCCAATTATTGACAGGGAAACAAAATCTAGTTGCTGGGGGGGCCTGGTAAAAGTACCCTAGGTACCCGAAGAAATCTTTATTTGTCGTTCCCCAGTCCAAATGATAATTTTCCCGGGTTTTTTGGCTAATCTTAAGTCCGCCTTTCCCCGTTCCTCTGAATGTAACTGACGAGTTGCGTTTTTTTAACTGATTTTACGAATTTAATACTAGCTCCTAACTAATAGTACTTAAAACTAACCTACCCCATTTTAGGGTCTAAAAATGTGTTATATTATCAATGGTTAGTTACTACCGTTTGTAACTACGTAAACCTTCCAAAAGGTAAAAATCATTATGTACAGTTGCTAACTCTGTTTAAGGTCGTAAAGCACGACTTTTTTTTTAAAAAATGACATGGAGCACCCCATAAAGTAAGCGGTTTCGTTTATAGTTGTTGTTGTAAATTTTTTTGAAAGAAAAACGAGAGTTAATACTACACTTCCACAGAAATTATAGCTTCCCAAAAAGGGAAACAAATTGATTGGCTCTGCACTTTCAGTTTACAAATTTTTCTAAGTTTTAGAAGAATTACAAAGTTGTGCAAAAAAGAAATGGTGGGAGATTGCATTTACCCTGACATTTAGAAAAGTTTTTGTAGGGTTCCCGAAATAATTATTTGGAAACTAAAAAATATTGAGGAGTTAAAGATAATAATCAAATGGGGAAAGACTTTTAGGAGGGGGCTAAAAAATCATTTTTTTTTTAATTTTGGTCCAATTTCAATTATTTTTTTTTCATGATTTAAGCGCTTTGAAACCAACACACTGTTTGTAGTGGGCTTTTTCCCTAAAAGACAAAAAAATAAATAGTGCCCTATTCTATAGGGGTAAAAACACTCCTTTTTCTCAATATTGGGGAAAATTATAAGATCAAGTTGGCATCAATTAAAATAAGGTCTAAAAAACATGGTCTCCCCCTTTTAGCAAAATGTCGATGGGTTTTCTAAAAAAAATGTTGAATTTTATTATTTTTTAATTTTTTTTTTTTTTTTTTTTTTGGGGGGGGGGGGGGGACAAAAAAACCTAAAAACAAAACGGTAAAAAAATCGCAAAAACCCTTTTCGTGCAGTAAACCTCATTACTCAAAAGTGGCAAAAATCGTTTTACACCCCTAATAACACTTTTTTCTAAAAATGGGAAAAAATTTTCAATATCTTATTCCCCGAGTTATACTATATATGTTTTTTAAAAATCACGGTCATGGCGGCCACATTTCAGTAGTTGCTCGCCTCAATACATTTTAAGCCCCAGGTGACTGAGTACTTATCCTTCCTGAATTTGAATGGGAGTCCCAGAGAAGTTCAATGTATGTATTTAAATGAAACAATCCAAAAATCGAATTTTTTAGGGGATAAATAACACAATTTCCTCATGTCTTTTTGACGACAGCAAAAACAAAAAAAAAAAAAACTTTTTGGGAACACATATTAGATTATTATTATAAAAAAAAAAAGCGCTAACCCCAAGGGCTTACAGACACTACTTTGAAAAATCAAGAAACAAGAATTACATCAACGTGCTGTCAGAAAATTTTGCACTATTTTTCGACGGAAAACATTTTTTTTCCCTAATTTTTAAAAATTTTCCCTTTTTTTTCCCCTAAAAAAAACGCACCCCCCTTTAAGGGGAAATGCATACAGTTTAAAAAGGGAAAAATACTAAAAGTGATTCAATTATATAAATATTTACCAGAAGGAATAAGAAAAGAATAATATGTTTTCCCCGAGGGTACAAAAATGTAAGATTAATTTGAAAATCAAAGTAAATCCTTACAACAGGGCTGGATACTTTTAAAAACCCTGGAATTTGATTAGAAAATTCCCATGTAAATGGAAATGGGAGAAAGTGAAAGGACGCCCCCCAGAAAAATACCGAAAGTCAAAAAGCGAAAGTATGAAATAAGAAAGGATTTTTGGGGTTTTATCCGTGTTGCATTATTTCCCCCGTCAAACTAGAAGGTTTTCAAAAATTGGAGAGCAAAATGTTAAGTTGACATAATTTATTTAGCCAAAAATTTTAAAATGCGCGGTTGTCTTTGGCCACCTTTTGGGAAAAACACAAAAAAGTTAAAAAAAAAAAGTTTTAAAAAAGGATTACATAATGGCTGCAAATTTGAGCAGTTGAAATTGATGAAGAATTAAAACATTAAAGTTTTCCCCTGTTGGGTTTAAAGGTCGAGAGGAAACATGATACCAAATTTTTCAAAGGGCTTGAAAAAATTTGATAAAGAAAATTCCTTGTGTGCAACAAAGGGAAAACCCCTGCAAATTGTGAAAAAAACGGAAAAACCCAAAAAAAAAAAAAAATTTTTTTTAAAATTTTAAAAAAAAAAAATAATATATATATATAAGGAAAAGATTATTGAAGGGGAAAAGACGAGTAGCTCTGCTCCTGCAGTTTCAAGCACACAGTGACACTCTATATCGTGATGCTTTGCACACAGCTTAAAGCGTTTGAACTTTTCGTGTCACTAGGACGGTGCTAGAGCGATCGGGAGTAATTGCGCGGAAACGTTAAAAGTCACACACAAACGTAAGACAGTAACCAAAGGCAGTGGAATGAGGTACTCAAGAGTTTTTTTTGAAGAGCAGTGTTTTTGTGGCGAGACTGGCGGGGGATTGGGGTTGTTGGGGGGGAACTCTTTTTAAACCGTTTAATCATGGGACAAGAGAAATCAAAAATTTTTGAATAAATTTGGGTAAAAGCAGAGGAAAGTTAATATTTTGTCAAAGTTTGAGAAAGGGGAAATACAGTGTAGGCGTCATCTACAATGAATGCCCCATCATAATTTTAGTTTTGAGGAAGACGTAGGGGAAACTAAGCTTCTGAAATGTATTCCCCCCAGACGTATTATGCTCACTTTTATGCAATATGGTTAGCTGTCATCTTTTTTTGTGTGTGTGCCTTTAGCTGCCTGTGAGTGTCACTCTATTTTCCTTTGTGAAGAGGTAACAGGTTAGGGTGATTCTCGACCCGACAATAAATAACTGTTAGGGGTTTTTCTTGCTACAAAGGCAGTGTGTAAATGTATCCTAGGGGTTTCACAACTCCAAAAACATACAGACGTACACAAAAGTGTGTTTAAAAACAATCATAGAAAATAAATGCAATCATAACACAAAGGAAGTTCATAGCAGAAGCGGGGAAACCAGAGCAAACACGCTTCTACTGTATGTATCAGATCCGCGACAGCACTCTTCTCAACTCACTACACAACACACCAACAACCAAAAACACACACACACCACAACACCACACACAAAACACAACACACACAAAAAATATAACAAGAAGGAAAGATAGGTCTCAATCATATAAAAGTAGGGGGAAAAAATGGGTACAAAACCCTTTCCCAAAATGAAAGGTTTTGAGGGAGAGCATACTGAGGGAAGCATTTCGCCGAGATACACATCAACCCAAATAACCCTTGCGGAAACGCGAGGCTGGGGAAAATTTAGGTGGGGTTTCAGGGGCTCAAAAAGCAAGATTCAGGACCTTTCACACGCTATTTTCCAAGGAAAATTGGAGTATTGGTGCTAGTACAAACCCGACTGTTAAAGAAAGTAAAGCTGGAAAAAAATGCAAAGTTCAAAAAGCTAGTCCGAAGTGTGGGGTATGAACTACAGGGCAGGTTTAAAAGGGGAAAAATTGAAACAAGGAACAAAAGGCGAAAATATATTTAGACGTGAGAAGAGGAAAATGACAGTGTGGACGGGAGAGTCATTTGGGGGAGATGTCAGGTCACAAGGTCAAGCTGGAAGTTACGCACATAAAGTAACAGGGGTATCAGGAAATGCTTTTTTAACCTTAAGGGGGTCAGGAATAGAACGATTAGACAGGAAAGAGGAAAAAAAAAATCGAATTACGACCTAAAGGTATATAAAATTCAGTAGCCAGGGGCGCGTTGAAACCCCTTAGGGTTTGCGAGAGGTGGAGCCAGGAGAAAGATAATCCCCCCGCAACCTAATTTAGGTGGGACAATTAGGGGAGTAAAAAACAACACACACACACACACACCCCAAAGGGTCCCTGCCAGGGGCCCCCCCCCAACCCCAAAAACCCCCCCCGAATCAGATTGGAGGGAAATTGAAGGTAGATACCCAAGCTGATGGATAAGAATAAGGGGGGTAAAGACTACAAACCCCATCAAGGAAAAGGTCTTGGGTTTTATAATACCGATCCATCCCTTTAAACGACACCAACAAAAACGCTGCGCTATGAGGACTAGGAACTTAAAAAAGCTTCCAGATCTCAGTAAGGAGCTTCCGACCTCTATGCCCCAATATCAGTATATTGGATATCAGCTTCGTTTTGGGAAATTCACCTTGCAAACACTCAGGAAAAATAGAGAAAAAGGGAAAGGTTGCAAAGAAAAAATAGTCCGGAGTTAATTGTCTTACGGGAAAAAGGTTAAGAGAATCGACCCGACGACACTGGGGACAGGAGGGACAGGGGGGGACGGATAAGAAGTATAAAATTTGAGAGGAAACGACAAGGTGGGCAGACAGGATGTTCAGAGATAGGATACGGAACAAAAGGCACAATTGGAAGTTGAAGGCTCAATGATCACAGGAAGTTAGGAAATTTTTTCACAAGTGTTTCCAGGAAAGGGGAAAATTCTAGAAAGGGGGAGGGGTGGTGGAAAAGGTTATGATAAAGCTATTTGGGCAGGAAGTAGACATGACGATCAGTGAAGAGGCAGGCCAGGAATATGAACGATCCCTGCAACCACAATTAGTTAACTACAAAATTTGGCGGTTTAAAAAAAAAAAACACACACCACCACAAAACACACACACACACACACACCCATACTTCCCAGATTGGGGTAATAGAAAAATGGAGTCCGGGCAGATATTAAAGTCAGAAAAAAATGAATGTATAAATAAGGAAAAATTTTTAGAATCTCAACAAAAAAAAAAAAAACGACGTTTTTACAGAGAATAAAT